>PITA01016173.1:0-47471 GCA_004023965.1 Spilogale gracilis | reverse complement strand
CTCCTGAGCCTGCCCCCCTCCCCTGTACCTCCTAAGGTTCAGTGTCTGTCCTGGGCTCCTGCTGGGGTGCCTGGGGGGCCGTGAGATCAGGGATCCCCGGGGCAGGGGCAGCCAGTGGGAGCACCCTCCCCCGAGTCTCCTCCCCACCTCTGCCCCCAGCACACACACCACACACCCTCAGCAACCCCGACTCCCCAAGTGCCGAGGACCACAGACCTAAGCCACGGGGTCTCGGAGGAGGAAGCAAGCATGCCAGTGCCCCATGCCGCCTGCAGCTCTGTGAAAGATGTGTGGGTCCGGACCATGGGAGACCCTCCCTTCACAGCCCCACAGAAGCTGCTCCTGCCCAAAGCCCTCAAGGGCGGGGGGAGGCTGCCCCATGTCCTGAAGTCTGAATCTCACTGTTGAGGATGGCGAGGTGGCCCGTGACTGGGCACGGGGCCCTGAGGCAGAGGTAGTCTGGGGGACTGCTCTGTGGCGTCCATGACCCGTAGACCTGACGGCGATCTGGGATGTGACTGTCAACCTTCCCCTCCCCTCTTGCATTTGGGGTCAGATTCGCATCTCAGTCCAATGGCTCGTCCAGCTATCCCTGGACCGCTCCCTGTTTTTGTTGGCATAGGTGTCCCCCGAGTAAACTTCCAGCACAGTTAACCCCTGGCGGAACCTGGTTCGAAAGACCTCGTCCAACAGCCCGTCGTGAAGCTGGATGAGCTGACACGCCAGGCCCTCACGACGGGGCCCGGGTGCTCTGAGAGGCACTTCCGCTCTCATCTGTGGCCCAGGCTTGCAACCGGGAGCCAGATACTATGTTTCAGGCATAATCTAACAAAGATCTTGGTGTGGATTAGACAGGTTGTTAGGGAGGTCACAGTTCACTTCTCTGAGTAGATATAACAAGCTCTCAGAGGTCCTAACATTTTGCATTCGAACTCTGTGGGAACATTTGTTCTAAATTACCTTCTCTGCTAAGCAAACAAACAAAAGTCGGTAGCATGGCCCTTCCTAAGGCACCAGGCTTACATGACCAGAGTGTCACCCGTGCCCCGTGTGAGCCACATCACCAGGTGTGGCCGGAGAACTAGCCCCGCGGCCCTGGGAGCGCCTCGCCCAGGTGGGACATGGGCAAGGGCAGGTCCAAGAAGGTGAAACGGAGCTCATCGGCCAGCACCCGGGCTCCCTCTGCGGCATGGGAGTGGTTTTCTGGGTGTGGCGCGCATGCCCACAAGCCTTGGTCTCCCGGGGCCAGGTTGGAGCAGTGGATGACCACCGAGCGAGGGAGTGACCGCTGGCTTCCCAGTCAGCCTGCGCAGCAGGTGGCCCCTAAGAACCCGGTGGAGAGAGGGAAGGTGTGGGGCTGGGTGGCCGGTGGAGAGCCGGAGCCCGCCTGCAGAGACGAGACAGGAGAATCCTCGTGACGAAGCAGACAGCCACCGGGCCCGGAAGGAGCTCCCTCTCGGCCCTCTAGAAGAAAGGTTCTGGAGCCCCGCAACGCTTCAGGCTGGCCAAGCCCTAGGCAGGAGGGCAGGCCAGGCTGGCCCTGACACGAGTACCTGCGGGGGAGGACAGAGCTGCTCTGATCCCACCTCTCCCGCCCCCTCCAGCTGGGGCTGAGCTATCAGGGCCCTGGCTGCTGCTTCGCCCAGAGCACGGGCCACAGCCTTGTCAGAGGAGGGAGCCCGGGGTCCACCGAGGCAGCCGCTGCTGTGCCTCCTTCCCGGGAAGAATCAGCCCCGTGCCTGCAGAGCAGGCTGGCTGGTCTGCCCACCGGGAGGGCGGGGAGCTGTGAAGGCATCTCGCCCGGGAAAGGACACCTCAGGGCTGACCCTTGGGAAGCACATATGCCAACAAATGGTGAGGTCTTGAGACAACAGCCCCGTTTCTCCCCAAACCTCTAGTCTCTGCCTTCTGTTTTCCATCGATGAACTCTGGCGTGACCACATACAGGGGCTTCTTGCTCTCACCACGGGGGCCCATTCTGCAAGTCTGAGCCGGAACACGGGAAGCTGAATTTCCCCGAGATGCACGTGTGCACGACCTCGCTGTAGACGTCGGCATAATGGGAATAAGGAGTTCAGCATCAGTGGAAATGTTGCACGTCCATCAAATGTCTCACAAGCTAAAGGAACTTCATGTCAACTCCTGATAAAAGTGCTGAATAACAAGTTGATAATTTTATTTTATGAATTTCTGTTGGACTGAGGAAACCACGCCTGGCCCCGTATGCGGGGTCCCCTGATAGGAAGTCGGCCCCACCCGAACCCCACTGTGCGGCCGGCCCCACTGTGCTGCTCCCCCCTGACGTTCAGGACCCGTTTATAGCCATGCTTAGTGTAGTTTTATTACTTTATTTTTAAAGGGACTGGTTGATATATATGTTTTAAAAAGATTGGACAAAAAGACACTCTGTGAGGTTTGCCAGCCCAGGCTCCGCGGAGTCGAGCACGACGAGGCCCTGGGCCCCTGCTGGATTCGGGGTCTGCGCGAGCAGGTCTGGTTATAGCCCCTGGCGGAGAGATGCCCATGGAAGCACACCCAGAAAGGGCATAAATCTGGCCGTCTGCTGCAGCCTCAGCAGAAAATCGAAGCTCGGGAGGCTGCAGATGTGATTTATCCCCCCACGCGGAGAGCGGCCCCACTGCGTGCGCACTTTTCCAGCCGTGCCACCGCAACTGTGTCAACAGCCAGCAGCGACAGCCTCGCGGGGCGTGGGGTCCACATAACACTCACGGGGGGAGGAGGTCTACGTCACGGGGGCGCCACGAAGCTCACCTACCTGGACAGGCCTAGAGATTCCAAGTCTCAAACTTCACCAGAGGGGACTGCACGCTCCCTGTGCGTCCCTGCTGTAAATATGGGACCTCGGGCCACGCGCACGGGGACGTGCTGCGCCGACCAGAATGCCCAGCTGGATTTGAGTGGCAGATAATCCACAAGTAAGGCTTAATCTACATGTAGGCCCAGGATCGCATGGGGCTTGAGGGCACCAAAACCAATTCATTCTTTATCTGAATTTGGAATTTCACGGAGAGTCCGGTACTTCCGTTGCCCAATCTGAGAGTCAGCCCTTGACGTCCTCCCTGCACATCCCCCCTGGTTCTGTCCGCTCTGCCTTCAAGCCCACGTCGGCCGAGATGGGACCCGAACCCGCTCCCTCCCGACCCTCGGCCCGTCGCCAGGCCCAGAGCAGAACGTTGAGCCTTGTTAGAACAGTGGAAAGTGCCTGACACCCTGAAAGACGCGTTGACGTTTCCGTGGTGCGTGTGTTAGTGTGTCAGGGCTGCCAAAAAAACACGAGCCGGGGGGCCTCCAATAGCATGTGCGGCCTCCGGCTCCGGAGGCCTTAGGTCCGAGGCCGAGGCATCGGCTGGCCGCTTCCTTCTGAGGCCGGAGGGAGAGTCAGCTCCAGACCACTCCCCACTAACAACAGGTGAGGTGCCCTGGTCGGCCTTCCTGCCCGCATGGCGTCCTGCCCGTCAGTGTGTGTGGGTCCAGCTTTCTCCCTTCCGCAGGGACGCCGGTCACTGCACAGCGCCTGCCCCGATGACCTCACCTGAGCTCGATGACATCTACGTGACCCGATTTCCACATTAGGTTCGATTCTGGGGTCCCGGAGGCTGGGGCTTCACCATGTGGGTATCTGTAAGATGCACCCCCTCCCAGGACAGGGGTCAGTAATACCTGCTGGGGGTGGCAGCAGTGACGCCCGCGAGCACACTGGCGGACCCGGAGGTCCTTCACGTTCCGTGCCCGGACCCAGGAGACCAGGTATTTGGCTCCAGATGAAATCGACATTAGACAGTTCTTACAAATGAACGTGTTCTATGCGACGGAAGTGAATTCTTCGCTGCTTTGCCCACTGCCGAGCCCTCCCCCCACGTCCTCCTATTGTTTTTGAAGTCGCACAGGCTCCTGGGAATGTGTGTAGGAGGGGACGGGGGCTTGGAGGCAGGAGGGGTCCCTGCCCTGCCTACAGCGGGGGTTTGCCGCCGTGGCCTCACTTTGAGACTGCCCCTCCCCCACCGGCTGCCCACATCCCATGAAGCCAAGGAAGGAGCGAGAAGGGCCTCGGCCACAGTCTGCTACCCCCGATGGACAGCTCTGTCCGCGTGCGACACAGGACGACACAATCAAAGATCGCATGCCTTCAGGGTGACCCATGGCCACGGAAATAGTAGCTGAGAAGGCTCGGGAGCTCCCTGCGGCACTCCGGGCCTTCGGTCCGCCCTCTCCTCCAAAACCAGATCAGCAATCGAGTCACAGCAGAGAGCCGGCTACACAAGCCGAAGGAGGCTGGTCCCTATTTCCCACATGCTATGGCCGGTCAGAACAGAGGACGCTGTCCTACAGAGCTGCACCCAGGGGGCTGTTCGAAGCCAGAGGAGCCCCAGGACAGGCCGGCAGGCATGCATCGGGAGCCCTGCAGGGACAGGGAGGCCCTGGCCATGTCTGACCCTGGACCCTTCGCCCACTAACATCTCCTGCCTGGTTACCCTTGCTCTCACACCGGTGTGATTGCTGATCACAGACCCAGCCATGTGACCCTGGGCAGCCTCCTAAAGCAAAACTGCTACATCCTGCCCCCCAGAACCAACCCTAACGTGACCAGATCATTCATTCATTCATTCATTCAGCAAGTCCTCATTGGGTGCCTTCCATGCTGCTCACCCCATGTTGGGGGCAGGTATACAGTGACCCACAGGCCAGCAGGAACCCTGTTCCAGGAACATGGAGTTTAATATGAAAGACAGAGAACGTTTCTTTCCCGCCAAAGATCCTGGAAGGACAAGGGAAGCTGGGGCCTGAGCTCTTCTTCCTTCTTGGGCCAGAATTGCCAAGAAGTCCCCTTCCCAGCGAGCTCACGGGAGGAGGCCAGACCGCGAAGCTCCCCGGCCAGATGCAGTCGGCCCGCGTGTGTGGGCTGCACTCTCGTGCCGCGTCTTGGGACAGTCACAGGCCCACTTGTCACCTCTCCGACTCCAGACGTCCCTGCTCAGCGGCCCGGGAGGCCCTGCAGGCCCGGCCCTGGCATCGCGACTCTGGGAAAAGCCACTCAGCCTCTCTGATACTCCAGACCCAGGTTCCCACGGAAAGCAAGACTCACGATTCTGCTCTGAAGGTAGAATTCTTGAGTCATCTAAATAAATAGCATGCATGTATGCGCATTTAAACACACTACCAGATTGTGGTTGTTCATTTTTATCGAATTAGGTTCATTATTATTTTTCAATTGTTTTTCTTTAAAATCATCATCTTAGAGCTAAATCCAGAGCACTGGGAGGCTTAGCCTGCAGAAGGCGTACTGCCCGTCTGCGCAGCGGAGGTCTGCCTCTCCCTCGCTGGGATTCCGCGGACGGCTGTGCGGGGACAGACACCTGCATGCATCCAGCAAGGGCGTCCCATTCCCGTGGCGCAGCCAAGTCCAGACCAGTCCTGCTCCGGCTTCCTCAGCAGTTTGGGGCGAAGGCAGGGAAGCTCAGCCCTGCTGCGTCATGGAGTCCAGCAGGCTGACCTACAGTCTTTCCGGGGCGGAGCCTCGTGCTGGCGGGGCGGCGCAGCAGGCCAGCACACCTTCCTCCCAGGGAAGCGTCCCGAACCAGCCGCCAGGGACAGAAAGTCAACAAGGTCCCTTGAAAGCAATCACGCCCAGTCGCAGTGACCCTGGGGGGACCGGGCGGCTGTCCAGCCCCAGGCCCGTCAGCCCCACGCAGCCTCTGCCATGGACGCCCTCGGACGTCTTGCAGCCGGAGAGCCGAGCGGTGACCTCTGAGCAGTGTGCCCTCCGTCGGCGCTGCTAGCTGGGTAGTGCACACTGGCGAGGGCTTATCCGTGTTAACATAAACCCTCATTAGAGGGGATTAGGAGAGAAACAGTGACAAACAGGATGGACACTAACCCTCGGAGGGTCCCCGACAGACGCCACACACTAATTATCCTTTCAAATGACTTGAAGATGCCGAGCATGAGCGTCGGCGTCTGTGCCGGGGATGCGCCGGGAGTTGTGTTTTACATGTGACAACCTGTTTGTGTTTTGCAACAGTTTCACATGTGGCATCCCAGCCGCACGCACACGCACGCACACGGAGCGTGCCTGCCCCGGGATGCACCTGCAGGGATGAGGCTGCGCTGGGGGCCCGGCCCGGGGGACGGCCCCTCTCTCTCCCTTCCCCGGACCCCGCAGAGGCAGGGGCATCGGGGGCAGTCTGAGCAGTAGACGCTCCTGGCTGCGTGTTGATGGGACTCCACTCAGGTTCTGTGTGCAGGAAAAAGGCATTTCCCAAAGCACGGTGGGCTTTTCCGACCTCCTCACGGCCAGGCTGGCCAAGTCATCATGACCCACCAAGTAAATGGGGGAGCTCCTGTCGGTCCACAGTCAGCCACCCGAGGGGGAGCCGGGGCTCCAAGCTGATCCCTCCTCCTCACCACCTCCACCGTCCTCCTGCCTGAGCACACTCCCTCATCCGCAGACCTTTGGAGTGCAGACTCCCGGGGCCCCTGGAGTCTTACGTGGCAGATTCACGGTGCATTCACATCCTGAAGCACCCCAGCAAGCAGCTCCCCCAGAGAGAGTTCCAGAACCTCACCTCCACACCCCCTCCCTGCTCTCGTCTGTTACCGAGGGGCCCCAGGACTGGGGCCATGGTCTCAGGTCAGAGACGCAGACAGGCGGGAACCAGCACAGACGGCACGGTTCTGTAGGGGTCCCACGGACAATGTTGTGATGCGATGTCATGTATTTTCAGGAGAGAATTGATGCTAATCATTTGACAGATACCTTTGGTACTTCGTTCATGGATGGCCTTAACACAAGGTTTAAAATTTTCAGCTAGATGTAACTGCATTTTATGAGGGGGATTATATTCTGTCGTGGCATTTGCAAATTTGGAAATGCACAAAGGTCTTAGAATCTACCTGGCAGGAATACAGAGTGTGCTGCCTCCGACAGCCCTTGCCCGAGGACAGACCGGAGAGACGGAGCTTACACTGAAAACAGAGATGAGGTTAGGACAGATCGTCAAATGCTATAACAGACCAGGGAGAAAGAGCTTCGGGAGGGTTTGAATTACAAAGCACAGCAACAGAGAAAGATGCATGCGAGGGCCAGGAGGCTGACTGAGGCTTGGCTTGGACGGGGTCAATCGGCAAGATGTCCCTTCTGTGGCGGGAAACCAGAGCAGGGCTGGGACACGGGCTGTGCAGTGGGGATGGCTGCGGGTCCCACCCATCCCTAGACTTAGCCGGACACATCGTCGTCCAGGGTCACACGTTCTGTCTAACAGCAAAGAAGGGTTCCGGGATACCCGTGTGGACGGTGTGAGGAATGGCAGCTGCACTCATGGCCCAAGGGAGCCATCAACGCCCCTGGGGCATGTGTGCGCCTCGGGATGGCTGAGAGAAGGACAGAGCTAAGGCCCTCCAGAGCTGGCCTTCCACTGCGCCCCGCAGCCCTGCCCCTGCACTCCAGCACCCGGACCCCGGTCGACCACAGGCTCAGGGGGCACGGTCATACCTCCCGCAGAATGCAAAAATCCCGTACTCCTTTCAGCCGTGGATTGCAGAGATGGGTGGCTTTTTCCATCATCATATTGGGTATGATTTTCCCCTAGGAACTGGAAAACGCTCCTTCGCGTGATCAAAGGGTAGTTCTGTCGTCCTCAAGTCTCCATTAGGCTTCCCATTAAAAATGAATGCCGCTAATAATTTCATTTATATGCATTAGTATTTTGGGAAAAAAAAATACCTTCACTGAATTTGCCTGGAAACTCAGAATGCTATCAGGAAGCACCATGACAAGTCCTAATATCATAGTATTTTCCTGATTTATCTTTCCTTCTCGATTGTAATATGTTGCTATTATATGACAAAAGCATCGCCTTAGGAAAAGTACACTTTTTTTTTCCCCCCTAAGTTGAGCTCATCCATTTCTTTTAGCTTCAAGCTGAAACTAACGGGCATCTTTATGTCTGTACTGCAACGCACACAGCACTGTAAGTGCCCCTTCTTTGCCTGAGTTATTTATTTAATGCGGAGATAATCGAATTTAGAATTAGTTGGATGAGCGTTATTGGTTGATACAGTTCTGCCATCACATTTTCCTTCCTATTAAGTATATCAGAGCAGCAACGAACATAAACAAAGTGCAGGCTCCTGACGCATCTATTTGCCAATGGTAATACCCACGTGTCACCTCCTGCCCGCCACACATACGCCCCTAAAGGCCTTGCGGGTTAACGGTGATTTAATCCCCTTATGCATGCATAATGTGACAAGCTTTGCATAAATAATAATAAATAATTGGTATGTATAAATAATTTATCATTTATTTTTGCAGTAGAAGTAGAATTCTTAGGCATATTTTAAACAAAGGAAACTGCAAACATGATCTCAATCAGAAAGGGGGTTAGGTCTTTTTCAAACGCAACTTTCCGAGCTCATGTGAATCCTGTGTGCGCCTGGGGCTTCTTCGGGGAGAGCTGATCATACCATCAGACTCTGAGGCATGGCATACTACATAAAAAGCTACAAAAATAAATTCCAAATTAGAGACTCTTTTTTCAAAAAATAGTAATATCTATTATTAAAGATGATTTTTTCCCTGAGTATGCATCCAGTCCAAACCTTCACCATTAAACACATTGTTTGCTGTGAAGATTTTTATATTTCCTTCAGTAAATACTTTAGATAACATGTGGGCATCCAAATCTAAGTATATGCCAATCACGGATGAAAAAAATCGTAACGGAACTGAGAACGGGTCACCTGTCAGCGTGGAGACTAGATAGGGAAGATGGAACAGGTAGCAGTTACCATATGGCTGAAGTTCCCGCGTCCAGACCCCTGCTCCCTTCCCACAGTGCCCCAGCACCACCAGAGAGGGTGGTCCCCCTGTGCCCCGCAGACTGCAGAGCCTGGGAACCAGCACTATGCATGCAGACCTCCCTATTTTCCTACCTGATCTGACAATCTATTTTTGGCCTCTCAGCCCAAAACAGTTATCTGTGTGTTTACTTAATAAACGTGTATTTTGACCTCAGCCTCCCTTGGTGGACCCTGAATCTATCCTTCATCAGCCTAATGATTCCGAAAGAAATTATTTTGAGTGCGAATATCACCTCCTCATCATTAAAATGGAACACTGTCTTTCTTGTAGAAAGGGCACCACATTAACGGAATGCTGCGGGTCATCTGCCCAAGCTCTGCTGGGTGCCCCAGACCCACGGCCTTGTCCCCCAGACCCTGACTGTGGTGGCCAAGCTCTGTTCCCTGTCTCCTGGTGTCCGTCCCGCCTGCCCACGGATAGGCTCCTCTCACAGACCTGCTTCTCCTGCTTCTGTGCCCTTCTCCTATGTGCTCTGGGAGCCCTGTCCTCCCATCTGAAGCGTGGCATCTCTCTCATCAGCATGGCATCTTCTTGACCCTTCTTCTTACGTTTGCACATTTAGAACAGTTTTATCGATTTGGTCAAGTAAAGAAAATAATTTTGCTTTTGAGTATTAGGAAAAAAAAGAGTAATAGGAACAAAGGGATAACAACCATAAGTACTCATAAGTTCGTCCCATCCCACCTCCTGAAGGCAGGTGCCCATGAGGCTTCCCTGGACTTCTCCAAGTCCCACAGCTGAGTGTGGCAGTGCCCAGGAGGGCAACGGGGAGTCCGGGCGGGTGGAGGCCCAGGGAAGGGCCAGCTTGCCCAGCAGGTGAAGCACAGAGAAGGAGAGGAGGGCAGAGGCACTGGGGCATATGCAGGGAGCATGGCCCGGCTGGCCTGAAAAAGGTTCCCTGGAAATCTCTCCTAGAGATGCAGGTAAGCCCTGGGCGCCAATCTCACCCCACTGATCACGTTTTGGGGTGGCTGTAAGGGACTAGAAATGTGAAACTGGTTCTGCAACTCTGATCCTGGCCCTGCCTCCCCAAGGGCCTGTAGGAGAGGAGAGAGAGGAGAGAGCACCACATCTGCCCAGTACTCCCTGGGCCCTGAATGCAGATGGAGGACAGAATGAACCCATGGGCATAACCACAGGGAGGCCAGCAGGGACTGAGTACGAGTGGGGAAAGGTGGCCCGGTTCGTGCGAGCTCAGCAGGGCTTCTGTGCAAAAGAGAGCAGTTTCCCCCCAGGGCGTGTCGTGGGTTGCATGGTGCCCCCGGAAAGGTCCGTTGATACCCTAACCCCCAGTGCCTCTGACCCTGCTTGGAAATCGGTCTTTGTACAGGTAATCACGTTCAGGTCCACACGGGATCCGACCCCAGGCAGTGATGAGGGTACTTGGGACCCAGAGACACAGAGGGGAAACCGGCATGGGAGGGTGACCGCACTCAGGGCTACGGCAGCCTCACGGGGAGGGAGGCAGAGGTGGCCATGATGCCATCCCAAGCCACAGAGTGCAACGGAGAGACTTGGCCTCGCCGCCACCAAGCTCGCGGACTTCCGGCCTGCAGACGTCGACAACAGATTTCCGTGGTTTTGAGGCTCCAGCCTGAGGTGCTAGGCCGGGGCTGCCCTGGGAACAGAGGTCACGGGCGCATCTGCAAATGGAAAAGCCAGAGACACGACAGCCCCGCTCGGCTCCTGGCTCACGGAAAGCTCTGATTTTCGCTCAGCTCCAGAGCCTGCTTTCTCCTGAGCTGTGCATGTGTGTTTAAACATTCCCCGTCGTGTTAAGGAGCCTTGGTTTTTCCTTGTGGCGGCAGAGGTTGCTTGCTGATCGCACGCTGACCAGTGTGCTTCCTGCCGTCCCCGGGATGAAGAAGCCCTTTTGCAACCAGGACGGTCTGCTTCCGTTATTAGGCTCCGTTGCCCCGAGGACGGAAGAACATTGGATAAAACTTCAGGAGCGTGTGTTCCATGGGAACCAGATTAAACTTCTCATCAAAGTCGAATTTCCCTGTGATGGCTGTCCAGGACAGCGTGATGGGTCTGCGGAAGCCGGGCCCACGCGCAGCCGCCGCTGCTCAATAATGCGACAACGCGCACAGCCGGTGACAGCGTGTCTATTGGTCTCCCTCTCCAGGAAGCCTCCTTGTGCAGACACTTAAAGGACCCAATCCAATCACGGATGCCATTCCTGACCCCCACTCGAGAAATTAGAGCCCTTAGAGAAAGCATTCTTGACCCATCAGGGTTGCTCCTTCGACTTGGGTGTGACATGATATTTCTTTTGGCGCGGGGTCACTGGCGCGTATCACCCATCATCACGAACTTATTAGATCTTGAGGCAATTAGCTAAAAACAAACAGAGGAGACAAGCCTGGTATTGAAACATAGAAACCAGAAGAACATAGCCCATGGCGGCCCATTATTTCCGAGCTGCTTCAAAGGCCGGGGACAGGTTTCACGGCGAAGAAAGGAGTGTATTGTTTTCACACAATATCTATACAGTAGAAGAGCTTGCTGCATTATTTTCCTGCTGATCTGGGTTACATCGGAGCTTGCCTTAAAATAATAGGTTGGTGGAAAGCACTTTTCAGTTTCCACCTAAACCCAGGCTAGTATGATTAGCCAAGGATTAAAAATCCAATTAGACTCTCCCTTAACCTGAGAAATCAGGCGAGTAATTCTGAGGCCTGTATTGAAAACCACTTCTTAATATGATTGAGTGTGATAACCCACAGCAAACAGTAAGCCGATCTCCTAGGGACCCCTGGAATCTCCAGGACAAATTGACTTTCGCCATTTTCAGTATAAATATGTGTTCCTTGTTATTAATTGTATTGATTAAGGACAGTAGATGTGTTTAAATAAATATCCTCAGGAATGTAGTGATTTGTTCTTTGTAGCTGAAAGCTCCGTCCCGCTCTGAGGAAGTGCATGTCATAGTTAGACTCCGGGGCTTTGGAAAATATTATATGTAACAGCATACATTACGACCTTAAAAGAAAAGATAATAATTTGCTGTATGCCCCATATGGATTACATGGTTAAATGCTGCAGACATGGTAAATATTACCTTATCTAATGTGATTTTCCTTTCGTCACATGTGGTAAATATTACTAATTTTGTGAGGTAAGAGTCCTTGATTTTTATCACTAAAAGAAAACTAAATGGAAAGATTTGGAATAATGATGTTAGTCATAACTGCTCAGGCTTACCTATCCCCCCCTTTTCTTATTCTTTTGATATTCAATGCACAATTTGATTTACACAGATATATTTCATGCAATTGCTTTTTTTTTTTATGTTCATCATCTTTTTCAGTCAGAATAAAGTGCTTAGTTATTTGACCAGCATGGAGCAGTGTGGTGAAGACCAGACATTTTAAGAACATCCATGCATGTGATCGTGATCCTGGAAAACACGGTCACTCTTAGTATGGAGTATGCAGCATTCACCTGGCAGAGAAAATCCAAATGTGTATTTTCATTTAAAAAAATGAAAGCGTGCTTTCCACGAGGATGGACTGCTGAGCTACATGAGACCCTCCCCTCTCCTTCCTGCTCTGCGATGCGTTGGCGAGAGTGTAGTCCTTGATCAGCTGGTGGGGGAACTCTCCGGAAAAAATAGTGTTCTTTTGTGAGCATCACCCTTCCCCCTCTCTGAATTAGGCTTCCACTGTCCTCACAGTCTCTATATGTCGAATGGGGTGTTTATGAGAATTACTGAGCCAAGCCCGGAGACTGCCACCACCTCCAAGGGCTGGGGTATGGAGTGCTCTGATCCGGCAGAATTCCTCCCCACAAGAGGTTTCAATTTGTTTGCATGCCCTCTTGGGATCTGGTTTCCAGACACGACGTGCTGATTTCTCTCCAGTGTCGCCCAGTGGCCACAAAGCCTTCCCCCAGAAGTTTAGACAGCATTCCTTCAGATCAGTTGCGCTGCTGTTCGTCCCTCTGGCAGGGCGTCGGACAACCGTTAACAGCCATTGGAGAAGGCTGCCGTGACTCAGGCATCTCTGGGACGCAGAAGCTCGCTCTCCTTTCTGTCTTCCCAAGAGAAGGGCAGCTGGAGCCCAGCTCTCCACACCAGGCATCCAGCCCTGCAATGTTTCTTCTCCTCCCTGGGTCTGTGATCAGGTTTGACAAAAAGGGAAGGGACATCTGAAGATTGGACTTTAGGATGGGAAGGGGCCCAAGCCATGCCATTGGGCTCTGTTTCCAAAAGATGGCCATTATTTCTAAGGATGAGCATTTCCTTCTCCTATAGTCAGTGTTCTCTTTCAGTGAACCGTGTAGGTAAGTGTTTAGAAAGTAAAACACGTTTTTGCTCTTTCATATATGGGCAAGACATGTTTAATAAACATACATTCTTCTGGAAGAAACACGTCCAAGGTATAGAGACGTGGGATTTTGTTTTTCTTCCCAGCGAGTGAAATGCTGCTAATTAATTAGGCCCACCTGCCTCGGATTTATGGACAGGAAACCAGGACCAAGGTAGATGAGAGGAATTTTCCAGGTCACAGAGTGAGCCCGTGGCAGAACCAAGATGTAGGCCAGGCTTCCTGATTTGTCCTCCATTGCCCTTTTAATGACACCTGTTACACCAAAATTTGCATCTCTCTCTACTTGATTTTGTTGATAAGGGAACGTCAAATATAGAGGCTCTGAGTGTCCCTATCTGAGCGACCGAAGGGCCGACAACGCGGCAGGAGGAGCTGAGTGCCCAGGTCATGGGGCTGAGCTCTGAAGGGCCACGGGCCTGCCGTCCATGGTGCCCGCGGCCAGCCGTGTGGACACCGCCTCCTGGACACATGTGAGGTTCCGTTTTCCTGTCACAGTCGTTCCTCAGTACACAGCCTCCAAAAATGTTCCTTCAGAGACAGAAAGAAAGGGAAAAGGAGCTTAGTTGGATGGTTGCCCTGGAGATGGTTGATAAAGGCATAAAAATCATTTGTTTTGCCGTCAGAGTGTGAATGTGTGTGAGCACCCGGGACACACTCCCATCCTGCCCGCCTCGGTCAGGTTCACCTCCGTCCAGACCCCGCTGGACCTCGCAGGGGCTTTGAGTTCCTTCGGTCCAACCCCCACTCTGGGTGGGTGAGATGCAGAGACTGAAACGGGGTCCCCAGCACCCCCAGAAGACCACCAGCCTCCCTGGGTCCCCCAGATTCCAGGCTGATGGCACTCCCCTTCACTACAAGGCTATGATTTTCTTCTCTCCCTCCCATCTGCTAGAATACTTCCAGACACACCCTTTTAGAGGAATAATAAGCAAACAAAAATTGAAATAAAATGCCTTTCATCGTCTCCCAGACATGCAGAGCTCCTTGGGATAGCTCTACCCACTAACTCACCATTCACACCACACTCTTGCTCAGGGAGGGTTTCCAGGGTGGGTAGAAAGGGGCAGTGAGTACCTCACTGGTGCGGACTTTTGGTTCTAAACCCAGAGGAATGAGACTAAATGAATATTCTCTTTCCTGTGTGTATCTGCCTAAAACTGTGCGGAGCACGTGGGGTCTGGGTGCGGAAGACACCAGCTACACCTGTGCCTACGGAATACAGAAGGGTTCTGCTTTAGTCCGAGGGTCTGAGTTCTACCTGATGTCTCCGGTCCTGCTTTCCATGGGAGCGAATGAATAGTCGAGAGAAGGAGAGTTTATCCATCATCCGGGGCCGTTCGGTCTAACCCTGAGCTCTGGGAGGAAAGCTCACCTTTGGGAGGGAGAGCCCCACTCCGCCCAGCATCTGGATGTGTGCGTCAGTCAGTTACGGGGAGACCCTCCACATGGCAAGCAGTGCCGGCTTTGTTGTATTTAGCGCATTGTCTTTTACTAAAATCATATATCTAATTGCACATCCATGCAGACCCTTGGCATTGACTGCATTTTCTTTGAATCAAACGTCAGGGACCGTGGGCAGCTTGGAGAGAGTGCTCCTGGGTCCTCTTACAAAGTCTACGCCCACTCCCATCCCCCCTCTCCAGGCAGACCCTTTCCCCTCTTGAATCTAAGTGGAATGTCTGTGGGTCTCAGGGTAGTATGTTGTGTAGCAAGGCAACTACACGGTGTTGGACGTTAATATGTGGTTGCTGCTGTTGTTTAAGCTGCACACCATTTGGAGACTTTCACGTCTAAATGGAAATTACTACTTCTTCAACACTACATAGAAATAAATCATATGCTTTAGATGCATATCAAAAACTCAGTGTTGGCTAGGTATATACACATACACGGCTTGAATGGACTCAACTGTTATTTGCATAAGGGCTTGAAATCTGGGAGTTTAAGTGAGCCTGATCTGCACCTACAGCATTGCTTCCTAGAGTTCGGATTACATTATCGTTTTCCTAGTTTGCTTCTTCTCTCCCTTCTGCTGGCTTTCTTTGTTTTGTAACTATTCATAAAAGAGCTACTCCTCCCTGGGCACCACCTTATGGATCAAGGATAAAATACTGGAAAGACAGACGGACTCTCATGGGTTCCTCGACTGCACGACCGCGGAGGACTGCACGCATTTCCACCTGCTGTCTCCAGGGTATAAGAAGTGAAGGAGGAATACCCTTATTTTAGCACATGTGAGGAGATGATCAAGGGGAGAGGAAGGGACATTCCAAGCCTGCTTCCAGTGGTCCCACAGCCAGGAATGTGAGGGAGCCCTTTTGCAGCCTGTGCTCCCAGCAGAAAACTGGGGAGGAGCCAGGGGGTGGGCAACCTTACCTCTACAGGAACTCTGACCTCAGAAGGGAGGCATGTGCATTGGGAAGCCTCCGGACCTTTCTCAAGTCATCCCTGGGAGTGGACACTATTACTTAGGATGACTGCTATGGCATCTTACTCCTTCTGCCTCGGTTTAGTTGAACCCTATCAGACCCGTTCACCCAACCCCAGATGCCCTGGGAACTCCAAGAGCTACAGCACCTCCCTCCCTTCCTCACCTCCGTCTTACCGACAGACGCACTGCATCTCGCATTCATGTCCTGCACCCAGGACCCTACAAGGTGACGGCCTAGTTCCTAAGCTTCACACACACACACACACACACACACACACACACACACACACACACAATCTTTCCCTTGGTTTTCTCCCTCCCCCAGTACAAAGATTCTTCAGAGAATATGGTGGATGTCTCCATTTCTTTAGTTTTCACTGCAGATCTCCCATATACTGTGCTAAACTATCCCCAAACTTGGTTTTTGGATGCTAGGTAATTGTATGTTTGCATTACAATTTCAAGTTCTTCTTTACGAATCCTCTAAACTCTTCCACCAGCTTATTTCTGGAATGTGGTGTCCAGGCCAACCCCCTTTACACTCTGATGGAATCGCCACGTGCTGCCTCGGAGAGGGATGTCCTGGATCAGACCACACTGACCCCAGAGCCTCACGTCCAGGGTGAAACAAGCCCCCGGGCATCTAGCAGGTGGCGTAAGAACAGCTCCCAGATGAAGGCAGTGGCCACTGCTCCCATAACAGCAGAGAAGCTTTCTTATTCTCGTTCCCTGGCAAGTTCCAAGAAGGCTCTGTATAAAACGACACGAATTTGAGTCATTTACAATCTTGCCATTTATAACCAGTGACTACGCTTACATGTAAGTCAACTTAGACCTTTGTTTTAAGAACTATTTTTTTTTATTTAAAATAGTTACCACTCTGCCCTATCCCTCAGTAGTCACAGGTTTTCACAATGTGTGGCTCATGCCCTTTTATTAAATAATAATTCTCAAAAATAAATGCTCTATAGTCTTCAGCTCTGGACTATCTCCATGTTTCTCTGTCCCAATCACCTTGAGAAAACTATGTCAATCAAGCAGAGGAAAGTGCTGTGAGGGCAAGACAAGAAAGCAAGCTCCCCCTCCAAACAGGCAGCTCCGTGTGCCCGCTGAGACGACAAGGGACAGGGAGCAGGTCCTCCCAGAGACGAAGCAGTGAGTGAGGAGGGAGAGGGGTCCTGAAACCAACTCCTGGGGTCGGGGTCCACACCTGCATAACAAAGTGGGCAACTCCAACATCAAAGCAGAGCAGAGAAAGGAAATAATAAGCATACGACGAAAACCAATAAGATAGAATACAGAAAATCAATAAAGAAAATCATTTACAGCAAATGTTGATTCCTTAGAATGATCAATGAAATTGGCAAATCTCTAGCTAGACTAAATAGGAAAGAGAGAGAGAAGACACGAATTCCTGCTATCGTGAATGACGGATATAACAGGACATTATGAATGACTTTACGTCAGTGAACTGAAGGACTTAGGTGAAATGAACATATTTTTGGAAAAATGAAAAATGCTGAAAGATCCGAAATAACAAAGCTCACTCAAGAAGAAACTGGCAACCTGAGTAGCCCTGCATCTTTTAAAGAAATTAAACCAGAATCAAAATCTCTTCCCACAAAAACAGTGAAGTCAAGATGGCTTTAATGGTGAACTGTAGAAAATGTCAGTGAAAGAAACCATACCTATTCTACACAAGCTTAGGAGCAGGGAGCCAGCATCATCCGGATTCTGTAACCAGGCAAAAATATGAGCGGAAATAAAACTATCCTCTGATAACTTTCAGGAAATTAGATGCAAATACTTGGAACAGAATCGCATTAAAGTGAAGTCAAAACACATAGAAATGTTCAAACATCAGGACTAAGTAGGGATACCAGGTTTTTATTTGAAAATGAACTGATATGGGGCGCCTGGGTGGCTCAGTTGGTTAAGCGACTGCCTTCGGCTCAGGTCATGATCCCGGAGACCCAGGATCAAGTCCCACATCGGGCTCCCTGCTCGGCGGGAAGCCTGCTTCTCCCTCTCTCCCCCCCGCTGCTTGTGTTCCCTCTCTGGCTGTGTGTCTCTCTGTCAAATAAATAAAATCTTAAAAAAAAAAAAAAGAAAAGAAAAGAAAATGAGCTGATACAATTAATATACTTTTTTAAAAGATTTTATTTATGTATTTGACAGAGTGAAACACAGCCACAGAGAGAACACAAGCAGGGGGAGTGAGAGAGGGAGAAGCAGACTTCCCGAGGAGCAGGGAGCCTGATGCGGGGCTCGTTCCCGGGTCTCTGAGATCATGACCTGAGCCGAAGGCAGACAGACACTCAATGATGGAGCCCCCCAGGCACCCCAATATGCTTCTTAAAATATAGAATTATCTTAATAGGTGTAGAAAAGCATTTGACAAAGTGTAACCTATTCTTTTTGTAAAACTTTTAGTAAAACAGGAATAGAAGGAAACCTCCTCAACCTAATGATAGGTATCTACAAAACTTAGAGCTAACTCCATGTTTTGTGGCAAAAAAAAAAAAACCCACAATATTTTCCACGTAACAGGAAAATGGCAAGTACTCCAGCCTCGTGTCTTATATTAAACATGATTCTGGAGGTCCCAGAGGTGATAAAATGAAATAAAAAGCATATGAACTAGGGAGAAATAAAGGAAGCAAAAATACTTCCAGTTATAAATCTGATCGTTTATGCAGAAAATTCTAAGGAATGGACAAAAAGATACTAGGAGTGATATGTGAAAATAGTTTGCAGGATTCAGAGTAGCAACAAAAATTAGAAATTGAAAAAAAAAACATTTACAATGACATTTAAATATTTTTAAAATGGAGACAAACTTGACAAAAAAAAATGTGTAAGGCCTATCATAGGACAGAAAATTAAGAAATATTGCCGGGAAAACTGAAAGATCTAAATAAATGGAGAGATATACTATACCTGGATCAGAAGATTCAATGTTGTCAAGATTCCAATTCCACTAAAATTCATTATGTTCAACACAGATGCAGCCGAAAATCCTAGCAGAACTCTTTTTTTTTTTTTGTAGCAACGGACAAGTTGATTTTAAAATTACATGAAAATGCGAAAGACCTAAAATAGCCAAAGAAATTTTGAATAAGAATAAATTTAGAGGATTTATGCTAACTTAAATCTGAATTTATTATAGATTTATAATCAAGATAGTGTTGGCTTTGCATAGAGGAAAAAGGAAGAATGAATGAAAAAGAGGAGAGAATCCAGAAATGGATTCATACGTATGTGGTGACCTGATCTTCAACCAAGATGTTGGGCATGTCAGTGGGGAGAAGGTAACCTTGACAAATGGCACAGAAGGATGACTTCCACTTAACTCACACCACAGTCCCATCACAATGTGGGCTTCTCTGCTTTGAACTTGAAATCACAGAACTGAAATCCAGAGTGGAACAAAGATAGAGACCACAGAATTCCTCAACCATCCTGGTTACCATTCACGAGTGAAGAAAACAAGGACATTTTGTGATTTGTGGTTTTAGAAACATGTGCAGAGTTTAGGGGAAAAAATAGGGGAGAAAGTTCTTAATCCCCCCAAAATTGAGTCAATAAAAGGGTCTCTGTTTATAGGGAATGATGAAGTATCCAGGACAAAGCTGTAAGAGTTAAGACTATGCAAGTTGTTGATTATTTGGCTCTATGTTGATAATGTAGTCCTGGACTATAATGTAATTATTAGAAAATCAGTCTATACATAGATTAAAATGCTGTAATACAAAAGTACTTGCTGTAGCTTTTCGATTCACTTGAAGGCACACAAACTGGGGGTAAAAGGAAAAGTCGGCCCAATAGCTTCTTCTGGAAGCTGGAGGAAGAGAGGAAGGAGTGAGGGTTGTACCGTGTTAGTGCTGAGAAGGAATGCAGGCACAGTGTTCCATTGAACAATGGAAAGATAACGCAGGAGAGTATCATAGAGTGAATTTCTAAATTATTGGCAAGGGGTGGTGTGGTATTTTATGGCATTAAAGATCATGATCTGCAAACACGTCAGTTAAGGACTTCATGTGTTCAGCAACATGATAGCAAAACAAAAAAGGCAAAATGGTTTACAAATGCCGTCCAAGGAGAGGCTCATAAACTGTAATAGTATCAGGAAAGTATCGCACCTCTTTGGATTTTTGACAAAAAATTCAATAATAATCACAACGACAATGACAACTACACACACACTCACACTGACACACATTTATTTTTGAATAATGATGAAAATGCTTGCTCCAACACGGATTAAATACACAAAAATGTCTACATTCCACAGGTAGTATATTTTATTTGATGTACACCCAAATATCAATCATAAGACTGTCAAGTTCAAAGCAGAGACTGCATTTTTTTTTTATCAGAATGTGATAAATCTAGAATCAACAATTACGAAAAAGACCAAACCTACCCATCTGGATCATGGAGGGGCCTCAGGTACCTGCTTCTTCTTTTTTTTTTTTTTTTTTTTAAGATTTTATTTATTTGACAGAGAGAAACACAGCCACAGAGGGAACACAAGCAGGGGGAGTGAGAGAGGGAGAAGCAGGCTTCCCGCCGAGCAGGGAGCCCGATGTGGGACTCGATCCCGGGTCTCCGGGATCATGACCTGAGCCAAAGGCAGTCGCTCAACCAACTGAGCCACCCAGGCGCCCCTGGTACCCCCTTCTTGAACAGAACTGAAATCTGAGATTAAAAATTAGTTAGAAATGAATAAACTTCAGAAAATTTTATCTAATAACATAGAGAATATGGCTAAAGCCATCTTCAGAGGAAAAATTATCACCTCACAGGTTTTCATTCTTCAGTAAGACACATAACTAGTGTGTACACAACTACCATAGGTACACTTAAGTCTAAGGAAAACAGTAGAACATAAAGTTCATACTTGCCAGATTATTATCTTATTTAAAAAATTAAAAACAATGAAAAAACTATGGGAAATAAAGAAATGTGATGCAGTAAAATCTTGCCCATGACCGTACTTAAGTGATGGTATTGTCCTGTCCCAAATATTTTTTTTCCTTCTGAAAATTCTGTAGTTATTATGCTTTATGGAATATACTTAAATCTAGAATAGCTAGGTTTTTACCTATGAATTACAAAATGTACACTACTTGCCATTTTAAATTTTATAAAACAGAGATGTCAAGTCATGAGGTTGTTCGATTACATTTTTAACGGCTTAAAGAGTGAACTTCCCTAGAATTACCAAAAGCCCTTTGGAAGTTTCCATCCCCACCTATTATTATTATTATTATAATGGTAGGATTTATGTTTCTGTTAATTTTACTAATTATGAGGTACTCAAAATTAGTAAACTGCTTGTTATTTTTCTTCAAGTAAATCTGCTGTGTATTTTTGTCTTTTGATATGATAAACATATTCAATCACACAACCACCATCATAATCAGCAACAGAATGTTTCCGGCCCTCCGTAAGTTCCCTGTGCCTTCCATTGTCTTCCTCCACCCCCAGTCCCTGAGGTATCTGTTTTCCATTCCTATCATATTTTGCTCCCCTAGGATGTCATATAAATGAAAGACAGAATCAATAGCTTTTTGTGTCTGATTTATTGCACTGAACACAATGCTTTTGGGATTTGTCTGTTGTTGTTCATTCTTCATTACTGAGTAATATTCCATTGGATGTGCACATATTTTCCTATATAGCTGGGTTTTCATATATCTGTTTTTATCTACATACCAATTTTTACCTCTACATTTATTTATCTACACACTTTTTTGGCATTTTTTATTGCATCGTGTCAGTCACCTTACAGTACATCATCAGTTTTCCGTGACTCATCCAGTGCTCCGTGCACTACGGGGTTTGCTTTTGAACACTGCCTTCTTACTTTTATTGCATTGCCCCAAACAGAAGACAGCACCTGTGTCATTCATTGAGCATGCCCAGTGCGGCTTAAGTCCTCCGCGCACATAACCATGGGAGGTGAGCTCTCTAACCGTGCACAGGCGGCTCTCCATCCTGTTGTCAACAAACCTCCCCTACGGTTCCTTCAGAATCAAAGCCCCTTCCTAAGACAGGTGACAGAGCCTGACCACGAGGCTGTGAACGAGATCTCAGACCCTGACAGGTAGAGACAGGGTCTGGGGAGCCTGTGCCCCTGAAGCGGGCGTCCCTGAGTCACCATCTGAGTCCTTGGGAGGAAACCAAGGTAGCTGCAGGCCCTCCCACCAGGTGCCCGGCCCTGCAGGGGGCAGAGGCAGGAACCAGCACCGCGGAGGGGCAGAGGCCTTCCATGGACCCCAGGGCTGGGGGCGCATCCTTGGAAACTTCTCTGGAACCCAGTCCAGTCAGGGTCTAGGGCTGCAGGTGTGGAAAAAGTAAACTTCTAAAAAGTCTTAGGAGCCTCCTCCAAAGTGGGGACCTTCCAGAGAAAGCATGATGGGAACAGAGCCCCGTGTGGACGCCTCCCCTGGGCACAAGGTGGGCTGGGTGGGGGCAGCGGGGGGAGCAAATTCCAGAGCAAAGGAAGTTGTTTTGTCAACAGGACCCCGAGTTTAGTCACCGCAGAGGTACCCGGAGGCCCGCCCCGCCCTGCACAGGCGCTCTGGGGGGAGACTGAAGGTAAGGACAGGGTTTCCCCTCGGCCGAGACCTGCATGCGTCCCCAGCCCACCTCTCCACCTGGGAATGTGGGAAGCCCCCAGACTTTCGGGAGTACCCGACGCGGCAGGACAAAGACATTTCGCCCGTCAAGGGCCCGACGGTGAGTGGGACGCCCGGGGCTCAGGCCTTTCTTGCCAGCAAGCTCTTCGGGCCAGGAATGTGGGGGAGCCCCCTCCAGGGGGTGATTCTGGCATGGCCCCTGCGACCTGCGGAGCCGCACCTGCCCCCTCCCCGGGCCGCCCGCCGCAGCCGAAGGCTCCCAGTGCCTCGGCCAGGCCCGTGTGTGCACCACTCCAGGAGCACTGTTTCTGTCCCTGTCCCCACCAGCTGGCCGGAGTCCGATCCAGCACGCCCGGCAAGCCGTGTAGAGGAGGCGGGTTCGTGTCAGGAATGATGGCGGTGGGGCTCCACAGTGCGGGGACTGGCGGCGAGGCAGCCGGAAGCGACTGGGGGTTCCAGGCCAGGCAGAGGAGAGGCCCAGGACGGGGCGTCATCAGTGCCAGCAGCAGACGCCTCTTCTAGCACCTTCTTGGAGCTGGAGGAGGCCGGGCTCTGAAAGCGAAGGAAACACAGGGAGCAGGCCCCCGAGGTGCACAGGCACCTGTCTCCGGCTCCCTCAGGACACTTCTTGCATTCCTGTCCCCTGGTCACAGCGCGCTGGTGGCTTCCTGCCTGCAAATCCACAAGGCCCGACCATGCTCCCTGCACTCATCCCGAGGATGGGCTCTCTGCCCACAGCCCGGAGCTGCGGACCCCCCCAAGCCCCGGCCGGGAGCCCCCGTGCATCGGAGGGCGTGGTCTCGCCGGGAGCCCACGTCCCTGGCTGGCTGCCCGGGTCCACAGCGGCATGACACCGGGGCATCGCACCCAGAGCGGGGCGTTCCGCACTTTAGCAAGTCCGCCCCGCAGAGTCTCACGAGGGGGGACGAGTCACATCAGCCACAGCTGGCTTCTTCTTTGGGAAAAATGAGGAAATTTGCGGGGATGGTCTTGGATATCCACATCTGCTCCCCGTCTCCGTAGTGAGGGGTCAGTCTGAACTAAATGGTGATAAATTATGGCCCAATGAACGAGGGTGAAGGAAGGCGTTTGTTGTAATATTTGAGCCGAATATGCCACCAACCCTCTCTGGATTTTGTAAATTTTTAAAAGATGAATTTTCTTGAAATGACAAGCCATGTGCTCCCAGTCGGGAGGCTGAATGTGCTATGTGTCACTGTTCCCAAAAAGTCAGGAGTCGTGTTGCTTCCTTTCTTACTTCCACAAGAGCCGGCGGTAGCCCGGTGGGAAGGCTGAGCTCCGTGACTCAGTGGAGGACCCCGGGAGCCCCCAGCTCTGCTGTGATGCCGTGATCCCCTGCTGGAGTCAGGCTGCAACACTCCGGGCCTCCGTCTCCGCTGTGACTGCACTCACTACCGCTGCAGGCAAGTCCTAGCAAGGTGCTCAGGGCTTTCCTCGAGGGGAATATGAAATTCGTGGAGGAAACTGGACCCAGGCAGGCCTGTCTGCCTCTGCGGCGGCAGGGCCACAAGTCTGTGTCCACACTGGGAGACTTCCGTTTGATGAGAAGCACAGGGGCTCAGAGCGGCGCATTCTCTCCCCGTCAACCAGCAGGAGAGAGGTCATCGCACCCGCTCTCCACGATGGGGAAGGGGGACCCACAGCTCACCCCACTCGGGTGAAACAGGTCCAGCTCACCTGGGCTAGCCATGGGACCGGCTGTTCCCACCAGGTGCTCCCTTCCCTTGACATAAATACACATCGCAGGTAAATTGGAACCTTATTATAACTGATGGATGATAAGATTTTAAAAGGTCTGAGACCAGGATCAACATCTTGTTATAATGTTATGTTCTGATTTAAACAATTTTGTGTTCTTCTGAGGATTCCTCATGAAATATCTATTTTATATGTGGCACAAGCCCCAGCTGAGCTGAAAACAAAAAAGAACGCAAAACAACAGCAACTACTTGACATTCCTCGAGCAGGACTTTCTTACTAACCAACAAGAACAATTAGGGAATGTTTCAAAGAACTTTAATCTCTGTGTTGAATACACACTGTTCATGTTCCTATGTCACTGAGTACAAGCTGCCGGGGTTTTCTGAGCAGATTTCCATATGCTAATTTACCTATTTCCCTTCCTGAAAGACTATAGTTTCCTGACTGTTAATTCCAGCTGACGTGGAATGGTTTTGCTTTTCATTCTCTGCAAAATGATGTATTGTTGCAAAGTGATTTATAATAAACAGTATGTAGGAAAGGACTGCAATGCTGATTGTCTCTGACAACCAAAAATGCATTATTAATGAAATAATATTAGCAGCATTCAGGATGCAAGCTGACTGTGTAGTTCATTTTCTGTTCGGGAGCCCAAGACTCACTTTCTGTTTAGAACTTCTTGGAGACGGATGGTGATTGCCGAGAGGGGCCGACGAACGTGCGTGCCACGTGGAAAGGCAGGGGTGTCTGATTATCTCGACTCAGAGCTCCCTCGAGCCACACACTCTATACCTCACAAAGATGCTCCTTAAATACCTCATTCTAGGATCATAAATGGGAGTGGTATGAACCGTCAAGATACAAATGCGTGCTTTCCACCAGCTCCAAATTACAGCGAGGGCAAAGATGGAAGCAGCTCCCAAAATCCGATTGGAACTCTGCGTTTTGTCAATTTGTGTGATGGAACCGGGGGAAATCAGTATGTATTCCCACAAAATTCAGAGCTTCCAATGCAAATGCAGTCATGTACAGCTCCTGAAACATCTTCTGATTGGATCTGGCAGTAAACTACTCCACGTTTTAAGCTTACTAATCAGACAAAATATAATATTTTATTTCTTCTATTCACTCCAATTTCTGTTACTTAATTCACTGAAATATTTGTGCTTCTCGTCGAATTATGATGCTTCTTATAAGGGACTGGTCTCCATTGTCATCGGGCTCTGTATTAATTGTGGTTGGAACTTTATTGAATTTACTGAGTGCTTTGCTGGATAGTCTCCAAACACTAACAGGCAAATGAAATTAAATAAAAAGGGTCAGCTATATTTAAGAGCTTCGTGTAAGTGCTTTAGGGACTGGGTATAATTAAAGAGGCCATAAACCAAAACACCAAGAACAAAAGTGCTCTCACCTGAGCGTGCCCATCGGAGGAGAAATCTGAGGAGGATTCGGCACAGAGAGGGTGTCTGCAGCCAAAAATGCAAGGGGGTTTAGTGGAAGATGGGCTCTCAAACAGGATGGAAGAGATGCCCTCAGAACCCCGAGCTGCACGGGAAGGCTGTGAGGCGAGCCAGGCTCTCCCCACATAAGGGGACCCTTCCAGCCGAGGGCAAGGGTGCCCTGCACAACTTCGTCCAATGGACGTGGCACATTCATCTAGTGTCCATCGTAAGACTGAGGACACAATCTCTTTCCCCATGCCATTGTCTAGACAACTGCTGGAAAGCAGAAATCTCTACCTTGTTCATCTCAGTCCCAACCACTATCGAATGCCTGGAACATAGTAAGTTCTGCAGATCAGTGAAAGGGTAAGTGAGCAAAGAAATAGCCAAAAATCTACAAGGAAGAAAGACATTTTTACAAAATGGAAACGACTTTGGCCATCTAAACGTTACTCCCAGGTTCCTGTCCATCCCGTCTTCTTTTCCGTGTCTTTGCTCTCCTTGGAGCAGGGTGCACCTGTTGGCCTTCAGATGGCGCGTCCGTGAGCAGTGTGGAGACACGGTTCAGATGATGCACACTGGTGAAAGTAGGCTGGGATCTTTCTCTGAGGGACAGCTGTGATGTCCTGACCACGGCTCAGCGGACACACACATGTCCTTGTGGGACATGCCTTAATGACTCAGTCCCAGTACACCTCACCACCGTGCATGCTTGACCCACCGCAGGAGCGACCACGGTCACCGGGCCACGGGGTGGCCAGTGCCCCTCTGATCTCATAGCTCTTAGGCTCGTGGGAGTTCCAAGCACTCCGCCCCACAACCAGACTCTGAGGCCTCTGGAGCAGGTGCAGAGAGAAACAGGAGGGTGAGCATCTCTGCCTGAAGGATGGGACGGGGCTGCACGCAGAGTAGCCGCGGGGCAGATGCCAGGAGCATAGCACAGGTCGGTGCAAAGCGGATGTCGATGCTGGGAAGCAGGAGAGGATCCGGTCACCCCGGATATCAGTAAGACGGTGAAGTTTCCTCCTCACATAGGACTGGAGTCCTCTTGCTTTATTTCAAAAATAGTCACAAAATATGCATAAACTTTATAGATTGTACACTCTACGATCTATGTGTGTAAGTGTTCTATACATTATCTCAAATGTTGGAGCAGAATATTTTATGAAAATTCTTACTTCTATGTGGTCCTGAGGCTTCATTCCTTTGCTTTGAAAGCAGCTGGAGAAGTTAACACAACGGGATCAGAATGAGCCAAATAGGAAGGGCCCTCCAGACCTGCTCAGGGAGCTGCCGTGGGCCACGGTGGGTAAGCGCAGAGTAAACTCATTTGTCATCATCGTGCTTTCTTTGGGAAAAAATTGATCTACCAGATGCATTTCCGTGTGCTTGTGAAATTTACCACCGATTTTGCAACATTCAAGCCAAGCTGGAAAATGCAATAGGACAGAAGTAGAAGGTTCATCTGCTAACTTAGTCTGGAAAGCAGTTTTGTTTCGGGTAAAGATCACAGGACCCCAAGAGCATTTTGTAACAAGCCTATGTGGGTGCCTGCTGCTCACTGGGCTCAGTTCTGCATGGGGGGCAGTCACAGAGGAGCCAGCAAGCAGCAGCCTTGAGGCCCTCCCTCCTGGCTGGGAGACAGCGATGGAGGGGCCAGTCCCGCTCCCTTGGGGGTGGCTCTGAGAAGCGGCCGAGGTGCAGGGAGCAGAACAGGGCTGTTGGCTCCCGATTGTGCACCGAGTTCTTGTGCTGAACAGTCTCTGGAAGACCACAGTTCTCCACCCACAGGAGCTTCGGAAAACAGCATCGCCAAGGTCCCAAACTCGACCCATCGGGAAGAATCTCTACAGGGAAGGCGCCGGTGTCTGATTTGCAAAGCTCTCTGGGCAGCCATGCTGGACAGGCAGGGTGGAGAATGAGCCCTCCGGGGACTGCTGGGAGGGCAGCCCGGGCAGAAGGTTTCCCGGAGCTAAGGGGGAGCTGGAGGAGGGCCCTTGGTCCCCACAAGGAGCTGCCTTGCTCAGGATGGCTGGGGCCGGACATTTCTCAGGTCAGAGGCCGCTGAGTGATGAAGCTGAGTGTGAGAAAACCCAGCCAGGAGCCACGGTCGCAGACACCCTGCTCAGCGGTGCTGGGTCACACGGTTATACCGGGGCGCGGTGTGGGGCGTGGATCCTGGGGGGCGGGCATTGGCTTGGGGGCTGAGGGGGGCTGTCCAGACAAGGAACACATGTGCAAGCAGGGAGAGATTCTGCATAGAACTGGAGAAGTTCACTCTCTCACTGGTTAAGGTAATAGAGGTACAATTAGGGTAACTGGTTTTCTGGTTGTCACCAAAAACGTGCCAGGGTAACAAGAATGCATAGAATAACATGTTAGTGATGTGCCTCATTTACATATATGCAAAGAGTTTATGTGTTGCCATTAATATATAATATATATCATGCACATTATTATACATTGCATAATATATATAATAGACATGATATATTTACATTTAACATAAACTTGCCTACCTGATTTACTATATAACTGATTAATAATTGTACTTCCTGTGGAAGATGGGGGTTATTGCATGAAACCTTTCTGTCCGTTAGTCTAACCATCTCAGTGAAGAACAAGGCCAGATCTGACGCAGAGAACACCACGTGCACCCCTAACAAAGATCTAGAAGCAAACCCCCACTGAACTCTTGACAGCGGAGGAGGAAGGACAACGGGCAGGAATCCTGCGTCTGAATGGAGGCTTTGCTGAGCTGTGGCCTCCAGTTCCGGGGCTGGGAAGGTCTCCCCTGAGAAACTCCAGCAGCTCTAGTTCTCCACGAAGAGGAGCAGACCCAGTCTTTGTGCTCCTGGAAGTCCACCTCGCATCTGCCCCTAACCCCAACTGTGTGACCCTGAAGAAAGGACCCAAGCCTCAGGTCGGCTGGGCCAGAGGGCTTCCTGTCGCGCTGCGGGTTACAGGGCTGGTGTGCGGCGACCCCGTTCCGCAGGAAGCCAGGACTCCCCCACCAAGGTCACGGTGAGATCATGTAGGTCCACGCTGGCCACACGAAGCTCAAAGGCCACGCCCTCCTCAGTTGTTCAGGCCACACAACATTCTTGTACATAATCCACACATTTTGACGGCGTTCTTGGAGACATTAAAATCTACACTACACAACTGTTTAAGAGCACGTTGTAAAATCACAAGAAAATGTGCCTCCTGCTGTCGACCCCTTGGTCTTCTCTGCATCATCCTTCCTGGGAAGTGTAAACAACGTCAGCTTTAGTGAACGTAGCCCATGCACCCCAAAGGGTCCTGGTAAGAGCATACCCCATACTGCCTGCCCCTGTTTACCTGGACGCATCTGGGTAGCTAAACGTAAGGGAGGCTAAACGTAGCCCATGGAGTTTCCATGAGGCACCCACACCATGAACAGCGCCTGGCCTACAGAACCCCTGTTCTGCTTTCCAAAGAATCCTGTTTTCCATTAATCGTTCTTCATATATGCATAGAACATTCAAGAAAAACAGACAAGGTGTTTAATCAGGGCTTAGAGAAAAGCTCTTTTCCTTTTGCCTTATATTCTTTGTATTTAAACTTTCAGCAACAGCATTTACTTCCTCCCCAAAAATAAAAACCAGACGGTATTCCAGTTTTGCTACTGGCTTTGAGGTCTCACGTCCCCAGTCCATGCGGAAAACATGGGCCAAGATGCCTAGTTTGTACCTGAGACCCTTGTCCTCCCTGCCTTGTCCCTGAATTTCCACGCATCCCGGGGCCTATTCCTCTTCTCGACCCTTCCGTGAACCAGGAGGGGCCACGTGACTCGAAGTCATTTGACAAATGAGCTACAACTGAATGTTATGTGCTATTCAAATAGCATAAGCCGGGGAGGGAAGTCGGCCCGACTTCAGTCTCCTGTGTGGTCACGCCCGATAGATTTCAGCCATCTTATTAAAACATGAGACCGTTGTCATGATTTACTCGAGGCAGGCCTGAGGGAGCCCGTCACAGGCAGCACCGGAGGTCGCGTTCAGCTGGGGAAAATTCGGGGACAGCCCTGCTGAAGGCGGGAGAGAGCCAAAGATACCACCGCGCCTCCCAGGGAGACTGATGCTGAGAGACATCATTAGTCATCGCTGCTAAGAAGACCAGCAGTTCCTGGAGTGTGTTTACGCACTGCTCGTGGACACTCTGTCCGATGTGGCATAAATAATAAATACGTGCGACCATGGTTAGTGGAACGCAATTCTTTACTTTCATTCTCCTGGAATGGGAACTGCTTTTGAATTATGTTATCATTTATTACAAGGCCCATTGGCGTGCAATCTCCCTCTCTTCTC
Organism: Spilogale gracilis; assembly: GCA_004023965.1. Lineage (NCBI taxonomy): Eukaryota > Metazoa > Chordata > Mammalia > Carnivora > Mephitidae > Spilogale > Spilogale gracilis. Next base: position 17,680 of record PITA01016173.1, on the reverse strand, counting down.
CTGGCTCCAAACGAGTGTGTACTTACCATGGAGAGCACACGACATTTTAATCACGCAGCTTCCGAACTCTGTGCCGCACGCACGCACACCGGCGGACACAGGGTTCCGGAGGGCGCCTCGCGGTCACGGTTTCGGGAGCAGGAGCGAGGGGGCGCCCCCAAACCAGACCCGGTTTTCGATTGACCTGTTTCCAGGGGAGTGGAATTACTGAACAGCGGCCGACTCCTTCAACGGGTTAATAATTTTACGTGCTATTCTTTTCTGAAAAGGCTTATTTAAATGTTTATCAGTTGTGCAAAGTGGAGCTGCACGGGCGATTCGCTAGGGATGGCTCATCATTGCCTATGCATGGGAGCGTTGTAGGAAGATTAAAATAACATTGAGTATATTCTGTAAATGAAGGAGAGAACTAACAGAAGCCTCTGGAGTCCATTATAAATTTTAATAATACATCAAGGTAATGTAACCGAATAACTGATCTCTAAGGGAAGAAACACAACATTTGGCTAATATTACAATTTAAATTATGAAAACAAAAAGAGCTTTTGGTTAATCTTGTCTTTCTGCTTTTATTCTTCGGGCTCTTTTTTATTTTCCCTGAATCCAAAACACCATGTAGACAAATAAAAGTACGGGAGAAAATAAACAGTTTGGCATCTCAGTAGATTAATTAATGTGCTTCAGCCTTGGCACCAGTAGGCGAAAATTATGTGCATAAATAATATCACTAATTAAAAAGATGCAGATTAACATGCAAATAATGTTAATGAGGATCTGCCATTCCACAGCGGATTCGCATAACATCAACAATTTAATGGGTTGGAAGGCTTGTGTTTGCATTACATTAATAAATTTCAAAGACCTTGCATAAAAAAGTTCTGTCAGAGCCTCTGTCTCCCACTTGTGAGTTATAAATTCTGTGGGCAGTAGCAAGCTTTGTCGGCAGATGCCAAAGTCATTATCCGGAAGACTGTCGAGAGGGTGCCGCGTGCCAGCGCGACCAGCTGTTGGGAACTGGGCAGTAGGCATGACTCCGTGCCAATTATCCATATTATTTGGGTAGTCTTGATATTTATTTAAACTGATTAATATTTTGTGCTCTGCATCTTGATCTGGAGGGAAATCATTTTAAACAAGCAAAGTTTAAAAAAAGAAAAACGCACGCACACAAAAAAACCGTTATCAGCCTTTGATGTGTCACCGAGGCTGAATGCATAATGAGACTGATGAAGCAGACATAATTCCGAACCACAGACAAAAACAGCGTAAAGCGTCTTTAATGATGTCACATAATGTTGAAATAAAGTATTGCCACGGCATCGGATTCCGAGTGTGTCCTAATACACCCGCTGTGTTCGAAGTGAATGAGGCCAGGCTTCGCCGTCGCAGATCTGCTTGCTTGCTCCTGCCGCTGCCGGGGTGAGGCCACTGCGGACGGAGCATGAAGAGGACAAGCAAAGCCCGAAGGGCGGCACAGGGAAGCCGTCCCCGAAGCACCGTGGGGCCTTCCTCAGTCTCCCCGGCGGTCCTCGGCCCCTCCGCGGCCTGCGGGAACGGCGCTCACGGCCGTCAGCCAGCGGGGTCGACCGCACGCCCACGCTCACGCTCCAGGAGGTGGGGAAACGTCCTTTCCCTGGAAGCTGGCCACGAGCACTGCAGGACGCCGTCTGCACGGGCCGGAGCAGGTGCGGTCAGCCCAGGTGCAGCCCCGCCCCGAGTGCAGGGGGCGCGGGGCAGGCGGGGACACTCCAGCACAGCTCCCACACACAGCAAAGCGCCCCTTCTCTGCGAAGGGCGAAAAGCAGCAACTGGTCCTTGCACCCCGCTCAACTTGAGGCGCTTCCAATCCCCGCGTTCACGCCTGCGGCTCCTGAGCAAGAGCCCGGGACCCACCTCGTCGGAGTCTGCTCATTTAGGGAAACTCTCAGACAGGCCTGCCCGCTGATAAACTGGGCCGTGCTAGGGCTCCCGGCTCTGCTGCTGCCCGCCCAGCCCAACCCTGGGCCGTCTGGAAGGTGTGGAGGGGCGCCAGACCTGGGGTGCCAGACCCGGGGGAGGCTCCTCGGCACCGACAGAGTCCGTGGCTTCCGTCCTGCTGCCTTCAGACAGAAACAGAACTAAATCTTCCACGGCTTGGAGCACAGCGCCACGTGGCTGCTCCCCAGCACCCCTTCCGCCGGCACGTGGGCGGTAGGCGGGCTCTGCACCCCGAAATCTCGATACTTGGAGGGCAGGTGGGCAGGAGAGGGGTCCCACGAGGCACAGGTGTGTTCAGACATTAACGCTTCCTCTAGAAGGCAATGAGTCCCGTCTCTGCAATGTCCGGTGCCTGGTGCATCACAATTTGTTCACGCTAGGACCTCACTGGAGGGCGACCGTGAGACGGGAAACAAATGCGCGCTATTTGCCTCTGTGTCTCTTGCCTGGAGCAGGGGTGAGGCTCTCAGCGCCGGCTCCAGCAAACTGGTGCTGGGGAAGGTGGGCGGCCAGGACATCACACCCCGTATGTTGCCAACTGCTGCAAGCCATCGCCTTCTCCAATGTTTATGGGGTGGGTGCTGGGCGCTTTCCATGGCTTTTCCATGTGCCTCACGGACCCTCTCCGCAGCCGGAGAGCTAGAACACGTATTCCTGCCAGGACTCAGTCAAAGATTCTGACCCCAAAAATCCTGCTCTTTCCTCTGAGCCGCACACCTGCCGTGATGTGGCATCTAGGGTTGAAGACGGGTACCGTTGAGTCAAAGGAGACCATGCCATGCCTGACGATTCCAGGCAAAGGTTGCCGTCGTGCTTACCTAACCGGGCCGTAGAGACTCAGCTGCCCCCTAAACTTACTGTTCTAAGAAGCGTCTTTGTCTGTCTTCCATCTCCTGGATTATCAACATATGTAATGTCGAGAAAACCATGGGGTTTTGATCATTGGTCTCCAGATTGGCAACAAAAGACATCTACATACACAGTGGAAGACAGCCAGGAGGGGCAAGTCTCTAAATCGCAAATGATGCACGCCAGGGAGGCCGCCCGGAGCGCGCTCGCCGGTGCTGTCCTCAGGTCTCTGCCGGCAGTGGGTTAGGGCTTGCCTTTGCACTGGGCCAAGATGAACGGTGATGGATGAAGGACGGCTGCTGTGAAGATGAGCAGTGCGGTCTCAAGTCGTGCACCTGGCCACACGCTCAGGCAGGTGCCGCCGGCATTGTCGGGATGTGCAGGGATGGTGGGAAGCATGTGAATCTCCCTGGCATTTTCTCTGGAGCGTCTGCTTGGCCTGGGGAGGGAGGGGGGAGACTAGAGAGAGAGGGCCAGGGTGGAGGGAATCCAACAGGGAGAATGGAGAAAGCAGCTCAGGACCACCTCCCCCAGCTCAGGTCATGGTGTGATGCTTATTTGTGAAATAAATGCCAGCTGACCCCTCTTGGGCCCCAGACTGTGGCGGTTGTAATGATCAGATCAGCTGGCTGTCCCCCACTCCACCCTCCTCTGATGTTGTTGGGGGCAATAACCAGCAGGCTGTTTTACCCCAGGGTCTCACGCAGCCGGCTTGGTAAGGAGAGGAAGATGAGGCCGTGACCCCCAGAGCACAGGCCACCTGGCGCTCACCTGCCCGCTTTCCCCCAGGCACCTGTGTCACATGTCACAACCTTGGCGTTTACGCAGACAGGTGTAGAGAAGGCCTTCGGCAGGCGCTCACCCTCTCAGGCCCCGTCTAGGCTGTCCCTCGCAGGGGCCCACTGCCCTTCCTGGGTCACCACTCCATGTCTTGCTAAAGCACGGCCCTGAGACACGTGGGTGTCTCACCAGAGTCCTACACGGAGCTGCCTCCCTGCTTTCCCGCCATCTGGAGCAGAGCTCCCTGGAAGAGGGGATCGCGGCAGCCCAGGTGAGCCTCACATGCTTGGGAAGAAGTGATCCTGGCTCTGGACGGGCTGCCTGGCTCAGGTTTCTCTCCTGAAGTTCAGGAGCTCATCATGCCTTCGGACTTGGTCTATAGACTGCTTTCCCTTTTCCTTGCTAACCATATGTGTTCTGAAGTATGACTGTCCTATTTTTTTTATTTGTTTAAAGACTTTTTATTTATTTATTTGAGAGAGAGAGTGTATAGAGGGAGAAGCAGGCTCCCCGCTGAGCAGGGAGCCTGACATGGGACTCAATCCCAAGACCCTGTGATGAAGACCTCAGCTGAAGGCAGATACTTAACTGACTGAGCCACTCAGGCACCCGAGTGTCTCATTTTAACCCAGAAACTCCAGCCACCTGCAAAAACACTCAAAAGGGACCAAAGACTGAGAGATCGGGGCTGTGGGCAGCCGTAAGCAAGAAGAGGTAAAGGGAATGTCCTGCCGACTTCAGCAAGACCCTGCCCACACAGGGCCGCTGTGGGTGTCTGACCAGCTCGCTCTTCCCTTGGCCCTTCCTGGGACCGGAGGGATGAGCCCCAGCACAAGACCACCAAGCTACTTGTCATTTTGCTGAAAATAATCTTTCCTATTTTTCTAAAAATAAGGACCAAAAAAAAAACCTCAAAATATAAATTTTCTATTTTGAATTTTCTCTATTTTGTCATCGTTGCAGTCAGCTTCTACGTGTGCAGAGGAAGAAACAAAGTCAAAGATTATGTGCTGGACGTGAACATAGAGTTCAGTGTAATTAAAGATTGAAGTTTCCCTTAAAGACTTAAATCATCTCGATTGGCCATCGACGCATCCCGACATCGCTAGATAATTGCCTCAGCACTCCATTTCACTGACCACCTCCCAGTAGGGCTTAATGGGGTTGGTGTCCCACAAAATCAAGCAGGCTCGGCACGCCCGTGCAGGACCGTGTGCTGGGCAGGGGCTCTGCGTCCCCCTGCTCCCGGCACCACCCGCAGCCCGAGCCGCGGAGGCTGGGCAGTCAGCATCGAGGAGAACTCGCACTTGGAGGCCATTCCAGCTCAGAGAAGACAACCCAGACACGAAGATACTCAGTGGCTCCCTTTCTCGGGGCCGAATGAGCTCCACAAATCTATTTTGCTCCATCCTGCTCTTGTGGTAAAGGGCGCCAGTGCTGGGCTCCTGGAAGCACATTCAAGGTCAGAGGAGAGGACCCTGTACCTCAGGCCGAGAGCCAGGCGGCACACATGACAGGACGGGGAGAGCGGGAATGGGCCAGGAGTGTCTCGAGCAGGGACGCACGGTGCCGGGCCCCGTCCCCGAGCTGTGCTCCTGGCTGCAAATCTCCACGGAGGCAGCCTTTCCCGCTGGAACTCCCTGGCCCACGTCCGGCCGATGGGCTCTCATCCTGGTCAAATGTTCTGAGAGGCCCTGAAACAGCGGGACGTAAAGCTGGGTCCTGGGGTCACCACGCCCTCCCAAGCTCTGCAGGCACCCGTGCCTTGTCCTGGGCTGCGGCCATCACTAGCCCTTATGTTCAGGCCCATCGCTGTGTCCCAGGCACGGCCGCATGCTTTCCCGGCACGAGGGAAGGAAGAAACAAGGGTCACTGTCCAAGGACCCAGTCTGGAAGTGTTCCGCTCGGAGACAGAGCATGTGTTCAGGGAGGCATGTCTTCCACGGGAACCCTGGAAAGATGCTGGCCCCGGGGCCCCAGGAAGGTCTGCTGGCGTCACAGACACTCACCCGGAGGCAAAGCTGCGGTGCGACATCCAGCTGCGTGAGGGGAGGGCGTCCCAGGACAGTGGGCAGCCCAGGGAGGGCCGGGCAGGGAGGCCAAGAGTCTGTCCTTACCACAGGGTAGTGACACAGGGGGCTGTGATGTGCGGTGGGGGACAGGGGATGTGAGGGGACCCTGGGGACTCCACTGGGTCCTGCCGATAATTATGTCCCTGAGGACTTCAGAGTGCATCCCAAAGTCAGGTTTCCATGGCAATGCATCTCCGATGAGGACAGTGCGGGGCGCTGGGCGGGATGGAGGGCTCCCTGCGCAGGGGGTCAGAGGGCAGTGGGGCTGATGAACGTGCCTGGTCTCCGTGCGGCCTCCCCGCCCCTCCCGTGCTCTCTGTGTGCGTCTGGGGCCCTGCCCGCTTCCCGTGCCTCCCCCAACCTCAGGGAGCCCGAGCAGAGAGGAAGCGCGTGAACGCCGCTCCAGCGTTGGGCCCACTCCCTGGGTGTATGTTCTTATGAAACTCGGGAACGGGAGGTGGGTGCGGGGCTTATGACCTTGTTTCTGTCCTTGATTAGCCTGCGCAGAGTTTGAGGGAAGGTCCAAGCCCGTCCACCCACACCCACGCTCGGGGAGGAAGGCTGTGGGCGGCCCGTGTGGAGGCGAGAGCGGTGAGCCCACGGTGCCGTGGATGGGCTCGCCCTTGGTGGCACCCCTTGACGGGGGCCGGCCTTCCCCGCAGGGACTGGCCAGCTGTGGAGGGGACCCCTCGCCTGGCCAACCGCCAGTTCCGGGGAAGCCAGCGGCAGATGCGTGCCTGGCAGCCGAGGACCTGGTGCCCTGGTCCGGACAGTTGTGGCGGGACGCCCCGGCACGGCTCCGAGCCTCCTGCTCCCGACCCCACCTCCTCTGGGAGCGGTGACTCTGGGAGGTCACGGGCTCTCTGCTCCTGGCAAAGCTTCAAAGAGAAGGTGAGTTGGCTGGGCTGCTCCTTTTTCTGCCCATCACTGACCCCCTGGCCTCTGCGGCCGTGGCTGCGATCCCGGGAGATGGGCCTGGGCGGGGGGATGGGGGTGACCCCACGACCCCATCCCGAGAGGCCGCGCGACCACGGTCTCCTCGATCTGTGATGTCAGCACACCAGTCTGCTCACTGCCAAGTTCCGTCCAGCCCATGTAAAGGGGTGCGTCCCCCGAGGCCCCGTCCTCACGGTCCTCCAGGCCCCGCGGCCAAGGCTGGGGTTCAACGGCTGCCCCTTCGGGCTTGCACCCTTGCTCCATCCGTGAAGCCGCAGCCGGGGGTGAGCTGAGGGCCCGGTGCTTGGGCGCCCACGGCGAAGACACGGCGGCGGCCTTCAGCCCTGCTCCTGCCGGTGCCCGCGGAGCCCCGTCACCCTCTGGCGGCCTCCTGCAGGGCCCACCGCGCTTCCGAGTCCTCGGTCTGACCCCGCTCATGGCAGTTCCGGCCACGCGGTCCCCGATGCCAGGTCTGCCTCTGCGGGGGCCCAGCGGCATCGGCGGTAGACGGTGGGCGTGGGAGCCGTCGCCCCTGTGTTCAGGGAGACCCTGCCGCCGTCTTGCAGGAAGTCCCGGTGGCGTCTCCATCTAGCGAGGCCTCCCCGCACAGGCCCTGCCAGCCCGGGGGGCCCACGCCGCCGAGGCCGCCTGCACCCTGCCCCTTCTGGCCCGTGGGGGCCCCCGTGACGCTCGGTCCGCAGCTCAGAAAACTTGCCAGGAGTGGAATGCGCTCCTTCTGGAAGGGGAAGACACCGACCTTCTCCGTGAGGACACTGTGAAGGGGACCCCAGGTCGCTGGCCTCCAGCGGCTCCCCGATGTGGCAGACGCCGTCCGCGGCGGGGTTGTCCGGCCTCCGCTGGAGCGCGAGGGTCCTGCCGCAGCCTCCCATGCCCGTGCCTCCCTGTGCTCACTTGGTGACTACGGCCGTGTGGCCGGCAGCGTGGACGGCGGATGGGCTCTACAGTGACCGCGCGGTCCTCCTCGAGGGGAGGTTGGTGCTTCCCGGGGCAGAACCCGAGATGCGGCTTGTTCCCTGTCGCGCCGCACGCACACTGAGGCTGCTCCTGCTTCGGGGTAGACAGGAGACGACGCACGTGCTCGGGGAGCAGTCACCTTCCTCGTGCCTGAACCGTTTCGTCGGGTCCAGCCAAGCCGCCACGTCCGGGGCCATCTCGGTGCCGAGGCTCCCAGCTGGTGGAGATCACCAGGTCCCCTGGGATGTGCCGGGTCTGGGGGAGCCGGCCCATGAGCCAACGAGGGACGTGTTAGGACTGAGACACCCACACCTGTGATACTAAGGGGCCCTCGTCTCTGGTGTGTGCCCCGGGCCCACCTGTGGCGCTGCTGCCATCGGTCGCCGGGCGAAAGCAGGGCACACCCTCAGCCTGAGTCTGGGATCGCGTCCAGGAGGCCGGTAAGGAGCCGGCTGGGGTCTGCTGGCTACGAGGAACGTGCACGTGTGCTGTTCATGTTGGGCCAGAGGAGTCTGCCACCAGGGCACCCAGGACCCACAAGGCTCCCCGGGAGCAGAGGCTGACCCGGGCTCCGCCCTGTCTCCACTGTCACAGGCCACTGAGGCTTAGGTCCCCGGTCATCCGTGCCAACTCCAGCCCAGTGAGACGAGTCCTCGAGATGCTTGGGGTGTCCCTCCCCTGGGGTGCAGTTAGCCAAAGAGAGCTCTGTATGTTCCCCTCGGGAAGGCCCCCAGGGGTCCTGGACATAGAGCGTGGCAAGCTGTCCTCACAGGGACACACGTCATCTCCAGTCACCACGGTCTGCTCCTAAAAACAACGTCTGGCCCAGACCCTGGGGCCCCCGTGATGCTCGGTCCCTCGCTTTCCCTGTGCAGAGGGAGTGCTGGGCCTGATGGCCACCCAGCAGCGTGGCCCCGGGACTCGGAGTTCTCTCAACCGTCCACACAGCTCTCTGCAGTCAGGACCCTCCTGGACCTCCCCCAGCCTCCCCGGCCTCACGTTTGGTCTGCCCACCATGCACTGAGAGGTGAGCACCACCCCCGGGCCCTCCCCACCCACGACTCTGGGGGGTCCCAGCTACGCAGCCACATCCCCGGAAAGCAGCCTGGCCGAGGGCTGACGGCCACCCCCTTCGTCCTGGGGAAGCACAGGGCATGCCAGCTGTTCTGTCTATGGGTAGCCCTTGTGCCCTACTGTGCCCGTTCTCCGAGCCCCCTCCCCTTCACTTAGTATGCGCCATTGCCCTCTCAACCACCCGTAGCCCCTAGGGCAGCATATTAGCGCAGCTCCCCGGGGCTCTCTATCAGAATGTTCAGTGTCACTCTGGGGCAAGGCCCCTATGTGGATGTAATCTCCTTTCCCAAGTCAGTATTTATGGCCCTTGGCCCGGCCCCCGTGACCCAGCCCCGTGCTCAGCCCGGTGCCGGCTGGTGGGTCCTGCCGCTCCCCGTTCAGGGGTCCCTCCTCCTCCTGGCAGGCTCCGCTGTTCCTGGACAGGTTACGGGAGCAGGAGTGGGAGGACACCTGGGGAAATGGGCCCCTTAGAGCCCATGTGTGTGCTCACATGAGTGTGCCTTGCTGAGAAACCTCTGCATCACCTTTAAACAAGGAGAACCCCAGGGGGGTAAGAAGCTGGCCCAGATGTCCCCACCTGAGCCTCACGTCCCATTCCTTACCGACCAGGCTGGGGTCTGACCACGTCCGGCGGGCTTCCTGGAGCCGAGGGACCGGCCTGTGCTGGAGGTAACTCCTCTAAGTCCCGGAGCTGAGCCTCCCTCTCCTGCATGTGGCCCTGGAGCCCCTTCTGGCTCAGGGTTTGCCTCGGGGTACTGACGGCCCCAAACGCCGGCCATCCACTTCCTGGTGCTTGGTGCCAAGCTGGTCTGGGCAGGCCCTTCAGCGTCCTCCCTGCTCAGTGTTTGGGAAGAGGCTGAGCACAGACAGCGAGCACGGAGGCGCGGACACATCGGACTGGAGTGTACAGAGGAGCATACAGGACAAAGGGCGGGTGAAGACAAGAGGACGTCCCTCTAACAGTCGTAGGGGTGAGCGTCCAGTGATGGCCGGGTGCGAAGGCGTCCCGTATCCCATCGCACTGAGAGCTGCTCTAGATCTTGCCTCCTCCAGGCCTTGGTGAAGGACTGTGAGCTTTCTTCTGGGGTTCTTTCAGGTGCGACAACAGTCTCTCTTCTATTTCTGAGTTCCCCCATTTTTGTTTTAAGTAAAGCATTTCCTGACTCTTCTTTCAGTTTGGAATAAACAAGAGAAATGCATTCGGGTAAACCGGGTACTGTTCCATGCTTCTTGGGTTTGGGTTACGTGAAATCCCCGTGTTCGGGAGGTTGTGATGCGCCCTTCGCTGAGCTTCCCCACCCCAGCCCGGACCAGGAGGCTGCCCGCCCCAGCCCTTCCGTGTGCCCGCTCTCTGCTGCTGGGTGAGCTCAAGTCTAAAACCAAGGCCGCTCTCCATCTTTCAGACACTAGTGTCGTTCCTGCGCTGACCAGGCTGCGTCCATCGACAAAAGAGCCCCTCCCTCGTTGGCGGCCAGCCTGCCCTAGATCGTCTCAAAGTCTTGTGTTACTAGGTCTTCGATGTCATGGGATACATAATATAAACCTCCCGGCCCAGGGCTCTGTGGCATTTCAGACACGTGCTGCCTGGGGTCCTGGATCAGCAGCCTTACCCAATTTCTATGCCATCTGAACCTAATAAAATATAGGAACCCCCCACAAGATCCTGATCTAGAAACACCCTACAGGCAGAAGTTCATAGGTGTGCCACGAGGAGCCTGATGGAGGGCGACCCCGGAACCAGTGACCTGTGGCCCGGGGGAGACTCTGTCCCGGCCGCCACCCTGTGCACCTGCTAAGGCCAGAGTCCGCACGCACATGGGTGACAGGAGGGGGCTCTGCTCCTGCATGAGATGGTGCGGCCGGTGCGCAGGACAGCAGCATCTCGGCCGTTCCTCCCAGGCTAGGTTGGTGGCTCCGGCAGGCGCACCCCACACTCACTCTGCGTCGGTCTGTCCCTCTGCTCTCGTATCCGGCTGCCCTGCTTTCCTACCTCATGGTGCTCGCCATGCAAACCGCATTTCCCAGCGTCGTCCTGCTGATGCAACACACTTGGGGCACAGGAAGGGAGTAGCCAGGACTTTCCTGCAGTAGCTCCATCTGCCCTGGGGTCCCAGCGTGTCCACCCGGGGTCCTAGACCTGCACAGCTGGGGGGCATCCGGGGTCCTGCAGTGACCCGGTGTCCTAGACCTACACAGCTGGGGGGCCTCCGGGGTCCTGCAGTGACCCGGGGTCCTAGACCTACACAGCTGGGGGGCCTCCGGGGTCCTGCAGTGACCCGGGGTCCTATACCTGCACAGCTGGGGGGCGCTCCGGGGTCCTACACGTGCACAGCTGGTCTGCAGCCACCAGCACCACGATGTGGAGACGCGGGGAAGGCGGTGTCCCTGGAGACGGGAAGAGGGGGCAGCACCCCGGGCACCCAGCACCTCCCTCCGTGCTGCTCCCCGTGTCCTGCCTGTGGCTCCGCGTCCTAATGCTTCCACCACCTCTCCTCGTGCCCACACCCACGGGCGCAGACTCGCACCGCACACCGGGCGCCTGCCGCACCTGCCCTCCCAGACATGCAGCACGCTCCCGCACGCCGGCACACACACACCACTCACACTCACACCCCCACACGTGTGCACACACACACACCGCGAGTCTGACCACTGCTAATCTTCGGGGCCTTTCCAACATTCTCACTTGGCCAGCGAGCTTTGCTTCAGCACCTGTCTGCGGAAACTCGGCTAGAAGACCCGCGGAGGAGGGCTTACTCAGCTCTCCCCACCTTGCTCAGGACTGGCTCTCCACTTTGCTCTTACAAGTGACATGCCACTTGCAGAAAGGAAACAAAGAACAGCCTAGAGGATCCGGGGCCCTGGGACCTGTGACTGTTAGGTGGCTGAGCAGCCTCTAGCAGACTGGGGAGACACTACTTCTGTTCCTACCTAATTTTCTACGAGACGCAGTAGAAAAAAAGCTTTGCTTTCACCACCCCTTTGTTGGTGCTGGGAAAGAACCGACCCCAGGACGCATATGTCAAAAGAATCTCAGAGACCATGGAGGGGAATGATGCCAGGGGCGGGGGAGCTTACCCACTTCCTCACTCCTGAACGTGCTGCCCATAGCGGTGTGCCCAAGCTGACGTCCTTGTCCTCTGCCATCCACCTCACAGCGCCCATCTACACCCGCAGAGGGGGAAGGTGGGAGAGAGTTTCAGCACAACTCCGCTGGGTCCCTGCCTCCCACCCTCTGATGGCTGGAGTCACCAGAGCCAGCCCCCTCCAGGCAGAATAGAATGGCCCACCTCCCCCAAAGAACCACACCACCTGGGATTTCAACACTCAAAATGTCAGAATAGAACACCGAGACCTCGTCTTCAGAGCCGTAGCACCCGAAGTGGGCCCCTGACCAGCAGCGTCAGGGTCACCAGGACTAGATCAGAATGCAGATTGCCCAGCCGCAGCCCCGAGCAGCCGAGCAGGAACTGGGGACCGGGTGGACAGAGCTTCCCGGCAATCTATGCTCATCCCGCCCTCCAGCTGAGTCACCTGCAGGTGCAGACCTGACGCCCTGACCCCGCCCTCCTCTCTGCGCTGCCACTTCGCTCTCCCTCCACGTAGACCTCTACCAGCGTCTTTGGGGCCACAGCACCCACAACTCACAGCCCTTGTTTCAATGTCTTTGCCGAAGAGGTGTGGTCGTGTCTGCCTCATTTTCCCTCCTGGGATGCAAGGCTCTGAGCCCAAAAACCCCATCTTCGTTCTCCCCTGCGCAGGACTACGCATGCATTGGTGCTCAGACCTGTATATACATTAGCTAGAATGAGAAGAGAAGTTCAGAAATCTGAGAGGACAGGCGTGTGCTTTGAGTCTGAGCGTGCTTTGGTGAAACCTGCATTACAGACAGCATGAGATATCTGAGAGTCGTACGTGGGATCACAGAAAAAAAAGGGGGAGAAGTCAGTCTCTTCTTAGTGTTTTTGCTTTAAAAAAAAAAAAGGGGAAGCTGAAGAAAAGTGAAGAATGTTGGCTGTCTTGAGCTGGTCCCAGGCGGGGAGGGGACTTGCCTGGCTCACCCTGGGCTGCTCAGAAAAGGAGTCTATTTAAAATGGTAACGTGGGGTCACTTATTCCATCACATGATAGATTTCAGGGTGTGACACGGCAAAGACAATGACCCCTCCATGTCCCGTGATGCGAAGGAGTGGACGCTGAGAGGAGTGATGTCGGTGCACAGACAGGTGTGGGTCTGTCCATGAGATGCCCCTGCAGGGCGCCGGTCTGGACGCCCCCCCGGACCCCCAGTCCAGTCTTCCCTGCCCCTCGCTGAGGACACAGCGCTGGGAGCACCGTGGGGCCGATGCTGCCGCAGGTTCAGAAGCATCCACGTGAGGCAGGTGGTCCTCATGAAAGAAACACGAAGGAACAGGTCCTCAGGAGGCTTCTGAGGCTCGGCGGCCAAAGACAGGACCTTCTCTGCTTCTGCTCGGACTACAAGCCCATCTGCACCTTCCGCCCCCCGAGGACGGGACGCTGTCTCCAAATCTTCCGTTGAAAGTATAGACAGATAGACACACACACACACCATCACACAAGGCTCTTCTCTATGCCCCCCTGCAGAGTCTGAGGCTGCGGCCATCAAGCTTCCCGGGAACAGTGACCCCACACGAGTGACCCCCCAAAGACCTCTCAGTTCTCCAACAAAGAATACAAGCAGGAGAAAAGACTTGCTCAGGGAAGCACAGCACAGGCAAACATGATATGTTAATTTTAACATTTAAAATAGAAGTAAACACCGGAAGTATTCTGAAAGTAAAGTCAGGCACACGAAAGCCAAAGCAGCCCTGAAACCAGCAATCGTGAGGTTGAAACCTCACATCCCCAGGGGACCAGGCTGTGGCCCCCCACGAGCCGAGATGGTCGTGCATGAATCGAAAAGTAAGTAATATGCACTTACTCGCTTGTTTATATCCTGTAAGTAACACCAGTATTTGGAAAAGTTTTCCTGGAACTCGCTCGTCCTTTTCCTTCTCATTTCAATTTTTATTAAATGATACCCCACACTCCTCATCAACTCACCAAAGCTCACTCGAAAAATAGATGCCTCGATCTGAAACATGACATTAGCTTCCTTCTTCCTAAATACAGGTCAGGTGAACCTTGATCACTTCCTGTAAAGGTCCATTTCAGGGCTTGTCACTGTGAACCGGAATTTCAGTGAAGATGCCCTGAGTGCCCGGCGTTGGACGCCTGCCGGTTAGCGGGCGCACGCCGGCTTCACGATGTGCACGGCCCTCCTCGGGGGCACTGAGCCCCTGGCGTCTGAGCAGCCACGCGAGCTCGGGGACAGGCAGCGGCTGGCAGGGTCCGACTGGCTGCCCTTCCCCTTCCGTGAGGACGGAAGCAGCTTCAGAGGTGAGGTCTGGGCTCCCAGCTCTGCCGGGGGGTCTACCTGACCAGGTGCTCACCATTCCCCTGACATCAAGGGGCCCCCGGTGGCTTCTGAGAGAGCCCCAGCCCTGCTGCGGTGCTCGGGGGCCCACCTAGCTCTCCAGGGCTGTGCTGAAGCTGCCGCCTCCAGCCTGGGCTTTCCCTCAGGGGCTCACCCGCCCCCAGCACAGGGACAGGGAAGGTGCTGGCTTGTGGCTCTGGACCGGCAAGTCTGAGGAACCTGTGGAAGGAGGCCGGAGGGAGACACGACGACGGCGTCCTCACACACATTCTTTCCTGCCCCCGGAGCAGCCGAGGACCCGGCATCTTGTTGAGTCTGAGGCAGGGGACGTGCAAACACAGTGCCTGAGAGCAGCGGGCCCTCGGCAGCTCTGGGCTTTACAGGGGAGGAAGGGAAGAGGATGCGGAGTGCTTACCTGCCCGTCGCCGAGTTCTCAGCGCTCAGCCCTTCCCTGCTCAGGCCCCTGGCTCTGTATGGTGGCAGGTCTGAGACGCTGACCCGGGTTGGGCGCCACGCTTGTGGGGTATTCAGTGTCCCCGCGCTGCGGGGTTGCTGCTGGAGAACAACAGGGACTCAACATTTCAAGGAGCCCGCGGCAGGGATGCAGGGCGGGGGTGCCGGGAGGGCATGGGCCCCATGAGGCAGAGCTCTGCGCGGGGACACCCATGCGCGGTGCTGCCCCGTCGCCCGGCCCGGGCGCTCTCAACAACAGGGGGACGCCGAGGCTGAAGGGGAGGTGTGCCAACTCCGGGGAGACCGAGCGCCACAGTCTGGGGGACGCTGAGGGCGTCTCTGAATTGCAGGAAGCACAGGAGAGCTGCGGCCCTTCCAGGAGACTGTCGCCCTGCCAGGGTGCAGGGACTGCGTGACATTCCAGGGATTGGACCCCCATGCCTTTCCTGAGGGCAGGGACATCGAAGGGGATGGAAGAGTAGGCAGGGTGAGGACCGTCTGTGGGTGGGAGGTACTGGGGGGGGCATTGGCAATCAGGGAGGGCCTCCAGGTGGTGCCGGGGGCAGATGTGCTAAGATGTTGGGGCACAGAGGCTCTGGGCGGTAGTCCACATGGGATCCTGTTTTAACATAGAGCACATTCCACAGCATTTGCCCTTCTAACTTGAAACTTAGTAACCATCTCCAGTGAATACCTCCAAGCTCCAGTGTTGGCCACAACTTCCTCCAACCTTGTGTCCCCTCCTTCTTCCCCTCAGGGCCTGGGCTGCTGTCAGAAAGACACCTGCTCTACAGACTTGGGGGCAGAGGGTGGGCGAGCTTGGAGGACGCTCAGCCCTCACGGTGCTTGGCTGCGGTCGCAGGCGGGATGGGAGATGCGGCCACCGGGAGGGCAGTGACCTCAGATGCCACGGCAGCTGGCCAAGAACTTATGTGGACATGTGCTCCGTGCTCTAAAGAGTCCCGGGGATTGAGAAGACGCAGCATGACGTGAAGATGATGGGTTATGGGTCATAAGTCTCATTTCAGCCATAGTTAGAAAACGCCATGCCTGTGCGATATGTTCACCCAGTGGCGGACGGGAGCAAGCAGAGGTGGGCGCATTCTGGTATGTCCCGCACACATGCCCGGAAGTAGGCTGACGGGCGCACAGTGCCTGGGGAACAGACCCCACAGCACAGAATCTCTGAAAATGAGAGGTGGGAGGACCACTTTGTGGAAGGCAAGGACTAGAAAAGGAAATAGTCGTGGTTTTTCCTTTCTTTTCCAAGTAATACTTGTCAAAGCAAGCTGGCCCATGGTCCTTCTTTAAATGAAGATATACTCTCCAATAGGGTGTGAAGAGAAACGTACTAGATCATAGCCCAGTATTATTCTCAGTGGAAAACAGAGGTTGGACAAGTTTACAAGAAGAATAAACTCACGGGACAGCTCCGACGTGCATGAAGTGTCTTCAGAGTGTGCTGTTGGTTGTTGGTGCTGTGCTTTCGTTCACGGGGGAAGCAGCCACGAGCCGGGGCCGCGGGGGTGAGCGCACAACGATGAGCACCAGCATTGCTGTGAAGACCTATGTGATCTTCGGTGATTTCCAGAATCATGCAGTAAAGAGAACATCTCAGCCATGATGAAAGTATTGCTGGGGAGCTTCGTCCCGGTCTGGGAGCTGGAGACAGGTTTGTGGGGAAGGGAAGAGAGGTCTGAAGGATGGGCAGGAACCAAGAAGGTGACAGGAGGAGGGAGGAAGCAGAAAGCAGGGGCACAGACACCGAGCCCCGTGGGTGACAGGAGGACAGGCGGGACAGGTGGACGGCTGGAGGGGGGAGGGCTGGGACAGAAGAGCCAGACAGGAGCACTGTGCCTTTATGGAAAGTGTTTAGAAGGGGCACCTTCACTCAACATCACCTGATGGCAGAACCAGCATGCACGAAGGGCCATTGGTTAGGAGTCCCGGGCCGTCACCCACACACATGAGAGACCAAGATGACCGAGGCGGGGGCCAGGGAGACACCAGGAAGAAGTGGGTCAGGATCCACAGAGGAGGCAAGAGCTGGGCCCAGGCCAGATGCAGGCTTCTGTGCAGCACAGGGGCAGGGACAAGTTCATGAGGACATGGGTTTCCTCTCGAGAAGCAGCATGGCGATGTAGTTCACCCCACATGGGAGAGGGAGAACGCCCAGGCTTGGGGAAAGTCGCTGACAGACCATCTGGGGAGGAAGTGCCATGGACCTTCTGTAGTGGGGGTTGAGCAGGCGCCTGCACAAACTTCTAGAGACGAGCTGCATGCAGTCCACAAACAGGCAGGATGGTCCTGGGACAGTGGGCTGCTTATTTTCCCCAACCTTCTTGGGATAAAATTAACATATGACTTGGTAAGTTTAAGGCGTGTAGTGTAATTATTTGACGCACATACGTATGGTGCAGTGCTTACCACAACATCTGTTAGCGAGCCCTCGGGCCTCACACGACCATCCCTTGCTTGCTATGATTTTGGTGAGGACATTTAAGGACATTCAAGCTCTACTCACATAGCAAATTTCACATGTACAACGAGGATCATTGCTTAGGGTCACCGTCTGTACACTGGAAAACCAGACTTATCCACCAAATAACTGGGAGTCTGCACCTTTGGTGTCTCCCCACTTCCCTACATCAGGGACTTCCCCGTCAATCTGGTCTGTGTTTCTCAGTTAGATGATTTTGGATTCTACGTTTTGAGTGAGGCATATGGCATTTATCTTTCTCTAGCTGACCGTCTCACTCAGCGTAATGCCCTTACGGCCCATCCGTGTAGTTGCAAATGGCAGAATTTCCTTCTTCCTCATGGTTGAATGATACTCGTGTGTGTGTGCGCGCGTGTGTGCGCGTGTGTGTGCGCGCGGCATTTTCTTTCTTTATTCACTGGGGCTGTTTCTGTCTCAGCTATTGCAAATAGCACTGCTGTGAACACAAAGGTGCGGGAACACAGGCTCGTGCATTCCCGTCCATCGGTGTGTTCCCACAAGTGGGGTCCCCACAGGGCCTCGGCCAGCGCCCCTGAGGGTGTGGCGACAGCCGTTCTCACCCTGGGACGCGGTACCTTGTTGTGGTTCTGGCTGGCGTCCCCCTGACCGCGAGTGGCAGGCGCCGCCC
>PITA01016172.1:0-47473 GCA_004023965.1 Spilogale gracilis | reverse complement strand
AGAGGGAACACAAGCAGGGGGAGTGAGAGAGGAAGAAGCAGGCTTCCTGACGAGCAGGGAGCCTGATGTGGGGCTCGGCCCGATGTGGGGCTCGGCCCGATGTGGGGCTCGGCCCGATGTGGGGCTCGATCCCGGGTCTCCGGAATCATGACCTGAGCCGAAGGCAGTTGCTTAACCAACTGAGCCACCCAGGCGCCCCACATTTTTTGTGTTTCTAATAATGTTCCTTTCTGTCTTTCAATAACCAACCTCCCTGAACAGAATCTTCTGCTTCAAAATTATACTGAATTTTGCTCTACAGGGGATATCATTATAACCAACTTGCAATATATTAACTGTTCTGATCCAAAAAAGGGAGCACTTACTAGCTACATGCTTCGATACACATATATAGCTTTTTCTTTTAATACAGATCCATAGCATTAGAAAAATTAAAGAACTTGAATGTTATAAAACTTGTAAGAATTTTTAAGAGAAAAATAACAGCATCTTGAGATGCCAATATCTAATTCCCTCATTATACACCACACACATGAATAAAAGTTTAATTTTTGTTATAAAAGTTACTGATATTTTATAGTGAACTAGTTGACCAGTTACCCATATTTAGAACATATTCAGCTCTAAATAAGTTACACATGACTTACCAAATATTCTTCTGTGCCATACAGAGAAACAAACTGCTCATCATCTTCTAATTCTCTAGCTGCACCAAAATCTGTGAGTTTGTACACAGACTGTCCATCTTCCCCTATAACACGCATGATATTTCCTGGCTTGATATCACGGTGCACTATGCCATTCTCTCGGAGATGATTCATTCCACCGACTTGATAAAGTAAAATAAAGGAAATCATAATGTAGGCATCTACGTGTATGTGTATGCACATCAAATTCATGCTTATTCGCTCAATATGTTTTTCCATAAGTTGGTTTAAAATAATTTTTACTGAAGAAATAATAGATGGTATAATACATTTTATATCTCGTGCCTGAGTAACAGAGTTTAAGAATAAGGATCAATATGGTTTAGGGAAGAGTCCAAGCTCTCTTAATTCAATATTATTAGGAAATGGGAACAAAATGGTCTTAAGCATATAACTTCCTGAATTACTTCTGGTTATCTACATGTGGGTCATCTGCCTAAATTTAATAATGATTTCTAAGAAATTACCAATCTTTCACCACCATTTCATATTTCTTTAGCTTGGGAAAAAATTCCATAAAAAAAGGAAACTGAACTCAATACATAAAACACTAAAAAAGTAATAGAGGCGAAATGTCAGACTGGCTTCCATAGGAATATATTTCTTACATGCGCAAAGCTATTCTTCAAAGGTTATTTTCCTCTTTTTTTTTTAAGGGTAAAGGTGGCTACATTGCTGAAATTAAATTGTTTTGGCTAACTGACAAGCAGTGCCACTGAACACTAGTTTAAAACATTTGACAGCTGAGAGATGAATGTCCAAACATAACATAGGAAAATAAGCTTAAGGGTATCACATTTATTATGAAAATTCAGGGCTACCTGCACATTTAGGAAGTCATCAGTTATCTATAACTTCTACTTGGTTAATTAGGCTTTAGCATATATTATTTTTCTCTCATCTTATTCTCCCCTAACGGGTCTCCACACTTCTTCCAGTGCCAAGTTCAAGAATTCCCACTAACCTTATGCCGCCTTTATCATTGGACTTTTCCCATTCCTCAAATACTGATTCATTTCTCGTCAAGAAGATATTATTCCCTTTGGTTGCCATATTCTTTTTTTTTTTTAAATAGCTTCGAGATAAAATTCATGTATCATAAAATTTAGCCTTTTAAAGTATACAATTGAGTAGTTTTTAGAAGAGTCAAAGTGTAGAATCATCACCACTATTTTCAGAACATTTTCATTATGCCAAGAATAAAGCCCATACCCATTGGCAGTCACTCCTCAACTCTGCCATCCCCTCAAACCCCTGGAAATGACTAATCTGCTTTCTGTTTCTATGGTTTTGCCTATTCTGGACATTTCATATAAATAAAATCATAAATACTATGACCCCTGTATCTGGTTTCCTTCACTTAGCATCATTTTTCAAGGTGCATCCATGTTACAGCATGTATCACTACTTTCTCTTTCTTCTTTAAAGTAAGCTCTAAGCCCAACTCATGGCCTGAGATCAAGAGTCACATACTGCACCAAGCAAGTAAGTGTCCCATTTTTCTTTTCATGAACAAGTAATATGTCATTGCATGAATAATGGACATTCTTATATATCAGTTGATGGACACTTGGTCTACCTCCATTTTTGGCTATTATGAATACTGGTATACAAGTATTTGTGTGGAAATGTTTTTAATTCTTTTATGTAAATATCTAGCAATCGAACTGCTAAGTCATGTGGTAACTCTGTGTTTAATCTTTTGAGGAACCGCTAGACTGTTTTCCAAAGTGGCTGGACCTTTCTACCATCCCACCAGCTATACGGGAGGGTCCAGCTTCTTCACGTCTTTGCCAACACTTGTTTTTCTTGTCTTTTAAAAAAATTAATTAATTAATTAAGAGATAAAAAATGCATGAGTAGAGGAAAGGGCAGAAAAAGAGGACCTTAAGCAGACTTCCTACTGAGTGAGGAGCCCAAGGCCAGGCTCAGTCTTATGACCCAGAGATTGTGACCTGAGATGAAACCAAGAGTTGAATGCTCAACGGAATGAGCCACCCAAGCGTCTGTTTTATCTTTTTGATTTGCCCATGCCAGTGGGTATGGAGTGGTATGACTTTGTGGTTTGATGTGCATTTCCCTAATGACTAATAATCTTATCTTTTTATGTTCTCGGCCATATATGTACATCTTCTTTGGAAAAATGTTTATTTTTATTTATTTTTTCCTTTTGCCCATTTTTAAATTGGGTTATCTTTTCATGAAGTTGTCAGGATCAAAATTCCTTATCACATACACGATTTGCAAATAACTTCTCTCATTCTATGGATTATCCTTCCACTTACTTGATACTGTCCTCTGAAACACAAAGGTGTTTAATGTTGATGAAGTCCAACTTATCTATTTTTTCTTTTTGTGTATACTCTTGGTGTCGTGTGTCATATTGAAGAAGGTCTTTGGTTTTGAATATAAAAACAATATATTAGGTTTAAAATTCTTATGTCTTTGGGGCACCTGGTTGGCTCAGTTGTTTAAGGCTTGGGTCTTTACCTTGGGGTCATGAGTTTGAGCCCCATGTTGGGCTCCATGCTGGGTGTGGAGCCTACTTTAAAAAAAAATTCTTGGGACACCTGGGTGGCTCAGTTGATTAAGTATCTGTCTTTGGCTGAGGTCATGATCCTGGGATCCCAGGATCGAAACCTGCATCGGTCCTCCTGCTCAGTGGGGAGTCTGCTTCCCCCTGCCCTCTACTCCTCCCACCACTCATGCTCTCTTTCTGTCTCTCAAATAAATAAAATCTTAATACCCTTGTCATTAAATTATATACACATGCCTATAAAATCACACACATATCCATATATACACATATATTTATAAACTCATATAAATAAACGTACCCACATCTCGCAAAACAATTAAAAATTCAGATTCTGGTAGTCCATAGGCATTAGATGGCTCTTCTAAAACAGTGTATAAACTTCCGCATGGACAAAATTCCATAACAAGTACTTTATGTCTTGTTGTTGTCTGGAAAAAAAAATCACTGATTGGGACTCATATAAAAGATGTTTTTATTATAGGCTAGTATTTATCTGATTTCACTTAAATGTAGAATATACTATAATAATGAGCGTATTGTGAATTGCCTTACCGGGGATTTGTTAAATATGCATTGACTATATTCATATAATGATTAATATCTTCTAAATTCCTATTGGATTTGTTTTTGAAGATGATCAAACCACAAAGAAAGCTGGCTAAATCTGAAACAGAAAAATCCCTGCTACACTGTTATAACGGTTCTTTAAAAATTACTTTAATTTCTGGGCGCCTTCGGCTCAGGTCATGATCTCAGGGTCCTGGGATCGAGGCCCGCATTGGGCTCTCTGCTCAGCAGGGAGCCTGCTTCCTCCTCTCTCTCTGCCTGCCTCTCTGCCAACTTGTGATCTCTCTCTGTCAAATAAATAAATAAAATCTTAAAAAAAAACCACCTGAAATTCTTCTTCTGACAAGTACTTTCACTTAGGACAATGGAGTGCTAGCCTTAAAACAAATAGATGGCAGAATAGCTGAGTGGTTCCTTTCATAGCAAAGTTCTAGTCTGCTGATATGTATTTAAGCTGAATTAAACCTTTTTTTTTTTTTTTTAAGATTTTATTTATTTGACAGAGAGAAACACAGCCAGAGAGGGAACACAAGCAGGGGGAGTGAGAGAGGGAGAAGCAGGCTTCCCGCCGAGCACCCCATGATTTTATTTATTTATTTGAGAGAGACACAGCATGAGAGGAGAGGGTCAGAGGGAGAAGAAGAGAGACAGTACGAGAGTGGGTAAGGTCACAGGAAGAAGGAGACTCCCTATTGAGCAGGGAGCCCAGTGTGTGACTTGATCCTGGGCCTCCAGGAGCAAGACCTGAGCTGAAGGCAGTCGCTAAACCAACTGAGCTACCCAGGTGCCCACCAAAATACTTTCATAAACTATTTATTTTTAAAAGATTTAACTTATTTGATTGGATGGGGGGAACACAAGTTAGGGGTAGGGACAGAGGGAAAAGCAGATTCCTCACTGAGCAGGGAGCCAGAACCAGTGCTTGATTCCAGGATCCCAAGATTATGACCTGAGTTGAAGGCAGCCACTTAACCAACTGAGTCACCCAGGTGCCCCCATTTACAAACTATTTTAAATTTCTCTACTATTGAGTAGTTATAAAAAGAGATAAATAACTTTAAAAGATGGTTTTGTTTTTTTGTAATACAGTTTTTTAAGATTTTATTTATTTATTTATTTGACAGAGAGAAACACAGCTAGAGAGGGAACAAAAGCAGAGGGACTGAGAGAGGGAGAAGCAGGCCTCCCGCCGAGCAGGAAGCCCGATGTGGGGCTCGATCATGGGTCTCCAGGACCATGACCTGAGCCGAAAGCAGTCACCCAACTGAGCCACCCAGGCGCCCCAAGACTGTTGTTTTTAAATAACGAAATACTATGTTAACTATTGAAAATTTGGGAAATACTCATAATTCCATCACCCAGAGATAATTATGCTAATATTTTGGTGCATTTCCTTTCAGTCTTTTTCCTGTATATCAAATCACATAAGAGATACACATTATTTGCACACGATACTGTACATTCAAGATCACACTGTGTATTTATTTTTAATCCTGTTTTTCTCACATAACATTATATATAAGCATGTTTCCAGGTGATTAAAACTTTGGTAAATACCTCTTTTCATTACTGCTTAACTACTGTGTAGTGAAGAATAAATTTTACCCCAAGAGAGGCCAGGCTTTTGTCTGGCCTTGGCTACTAAGAGGTGATTAGTAGGCATCTGGAGTATCCTGTCTGCTAGAAGTGCCTTTCTTTGAATGGGGGCTTTGGCTACATAACAGTCTAATGAGATGATTTATGATGGAGGTTTTAGACATGTACGTCCAATCTCAATTTCTAAAGGAAATGAAGACTAACGGTATTAGCTTTAACTTCTGGAAAGGGCTAAAGACTAAAGGTTGGCCATGTAGGCAGTATATGATTGAGTCCCAACACAAACTCTAGACACCAAAGGCTCAGGTGAGTTTCTGAGGATGGCAATATGCTGTGCACATTGTTATACACCAATGGCAGGAGAGTACTGTATCTATAAGGACAAGGAAGATTCCTGTCTGGAATTCTCCTATATTCTGTCCTATGAATTTCTTCGTTTGACTAGTTCTAATTTGTCTTCTTTTGCTATAATAAAACTGTAAGTATAGTGCTTTCCTGAGTTCTCTAAGTCATTCAACATTCTATTTTTTTAAGACCTTATTTATTTATTTATTTGGAGAGAAAGTGTGAGCATACAAGCAGGGGCAGAAGAAAAAAATGAGAGTGCAAGGGCCAAAGTGGGGCTCAATCTCAGGACGCTGAGATCATGACCTGAGGTAAAACCAAGAGTTACACACTTGGGGCACCTGGGTGGTTCAGTCACTAAGTGTCTGCCTTTGGTTCAGGTCATGATCCCAAGGTCCTGGGATCAAGCCCCACATTGGGCTCCCTGCTCAGCAGGAAGCCTGTTCTCCCTCTCTCACTCCTCCTCCTTATGTTCCATCTCTCACTGTGTCTATGTGTGTTAAATAAATAAAATCTTAAAAAAAAAGAGTCGGACACTGAACTGACTGAGTCATCCAGGCATTCTGAATCATTCAACATTCTAGCGAATTATCAAGTCTGGTCCATATTTGTAGCCAGCTGGTCTGATGTGATGATGGTAGCCCTAGGGGACTTCTAAACTTGCAGCTGGTGTCTGAGTAAGCACAGTCTTCTGGAGACTGTTCTCTTTGTGCAGTATGCCAAACTCTTCTGCAACTGGTATCAGAAGTCTTGAACAAATCTGGCAGTCTGGAGGGCTATACTCTTTTTTTTTTTTTTTTTTTTTGGAGGGCTATACTCTTAACCTCCAGTGTAACAAACTGACTTAACTATCCATCACATATTCTACCTTATTTAACCATTCTTTATCATAAACAGGGCAGCAATGAACATCTTTGTGTATAAAACTGTAATTTACATTTCTAATTAGTTCCTAAGAAGTACTCACTAAAAATGAAATCACTATTATAAGGAATATAAACTGCCAATTATTTGAAAGGTGTGATCTAATTCATTAGTCATGTCTAAAGGGATTAAAGTAAATTTCTATTTCCACTGCTTCTAGATAATTTTCCTAATGACATTTTTCTTTTCAGTTTCTTCCTGAAGTCAACTGTATCTTTTATAGACTGTATTAACATATACAGTATATACTTGAGATGCTTTGTTAATTTCTGGATTCCTAGGATTTTTATTCTTTTACAAAGCCTTCATATTGTTTGACTTGCTCCTTTTATAATTATGTCAACTTCACTTAGTTTTTATTTTTAGTAAAAATACTGGTAACCTGAGGCGCCTGAGTGGCTCAGTTGGTTGAGCGACTGCCTTCGGCTCAGGTCATGATCCTGGAGACCCGAGATTAAGTCCCACATCAGGCTCCCTGCTTGGCAGGAAGCCTGCTTCTCCCTCTCTCACTCCCCCTGCTTGTGTTCCCTCTCTGGCTCTGTTTCTCCCTGTCAAATAAATAAAATCTTAAAAAAAAAAAGAATTACTGGTAACCAGAGTCTTTACTCTTATTTACTACTTTTTTTCTGATTCCATGATACTTTATTTCCATTGTTTTATCTCTTTAAGAATCTCTAAGGACAAAAAAAAAAAAAAATCTTTGAGGACAGAATATTTACCATGTAAAAAAACCTCATTGTTTATAGAACAATTTTTTTATATTAGGTCATTTCTCCTGGTTTGCAATAATTACAATAAATATGACAAGATTAACTAAAGTTTGACTACTTACCTCCTCTTCAATAGCAAATAATTTGACAATATTTTTGTGATTGAGTTTTTTTAATACTTCAAATTCTCTCATTTGAACATCCACTGGACGAAGGAAGCTTATGTTATTAAATACTTTGATAGCAAATAAGTCACCAGTTTTCTGAAAAAAAGAAAAAAAGAAGAGAGAACGGTTTTATTTATATTATGAAGAAGATTAAAAGGTTACTAGTGGAGCTAGCTATAGCACTTTCTCTGTCTTACAGAACACCCAAATATGTTTTAAGCATAGGTAACTGTACTAGAGCTCTTGATTTCTTTTCAAAGCTAAAATCAATCAGTCAGCTGCTCCAAAATTCTCTCAAAATATATGCTTCGAAATGAATAAAAAGCTTTCTTTCATATTAAAAAGCTTCTGGGGCTTTTTGTAGATGTGCATATGGAAGTGCATATGGAAGTAGGAGCTGGAGTCAGTCAGGTTCAAGCAGCCTCTCCTCATTGGGCTGCATCACTGCTGCCTTGGAGAGCTTTCTATGACTTCACCTAGATGACCAGGGCAGAATGTTTCTTTATAGAGCCTTCTCTTAGAGGATCAAAATCATTTCCTTTTTTCTATGAATGTACCTGTAGCACCCCACTCTCACTCTCTCATGGAATACTGAAGTAGACTGCACAGAAAATTACAATGCACAATGTAGCTGGAAGGCTCTCTTAGAGGTACAAATATATGCTTAATTTCAGGTAAACATTACCTTCTTATGTTCTTCATATTTACTTTACTTTAAGGCTCTCTTCCAGACCCTCCCACCTCATTCTAATCATTCTAATTGGCAAGCCTCTCCTTGGTGGTCAGTCTAGATTCTTTGAGTTTAATCTTACTTTTACCATAATCCAAGGTTGGACTTCCCTGAAGCAAGTGGAAAGATCATTTCCTCTTTGACTCTGGGGTTCAAGCACCGCCTACCTGAAGGTATTTCATGGCTGCCTGTCTGTCAGGATCCCCATGCTGTGCCTGCTTTGATGCCCTCTCCATAGTTTTCCACACAGATTCACTGTTCATAGCCATGATCTCCTCAGAAGCTCACAATCTTTTTCTTAGTCAGAATCTCACTATGTTTTCTCTTAAAACCGTTTAACTGCTTCACAACCTCTCTTCAAGATCACTATTTGGGGACTATCTAGGCGATGTGAACACACCTCCCTCACTCTTGCCTACCACCCATTTTCAGACAACATGAGAAGAGAATAACAACCAAACCAAAGTTTAATTACACTGTTTTCCTATTTGTTCAACCAGGGTAAGAACATTCCTAAATCTATACCATCCAACATACACCACCAAGATTTTTCTTGAGGATACGTATTTCCAACATAATCTAAAATTAGGAGAATCCTAACAGAGGAGCAGCTGGGGAAAATAATACAATATTGCAAAGTGCCCACTGTGATCAAGGCCAGCATTTTCCAAACTTTTGTTGTCTACATCATACCTGTGCGATTACTGGCATACGTGTCATTCTCTGTCCCTAAGTCAAAGCACAGAGGAGGAATATTTAGAGGATCTGCATGTAGTTGGGGTCTACATATAGTTGACCCGTGAACAATGTGAGGGTTAGGAGTGCTGACCCTCCATGCAGTCAAAAATCCTTACTTAACTTTGACTCTCCAAAAACTTTACTAATAGCTTATTGTTGCAGCCTTACTGAGAATATAAACAATTGATTAATGTATATTTTGTATTTACATGTACTCGTACAATAAAGCCAGAAAAAAAATATTAAGAAATCAGAAGGAAGAGAAAATACATTTGCAGTACTGCACTGTATTTATTGAAGACAAAATTCACATATACGTGGACCCACAGAGTTCAAACCCATGTTGTTCAAAAATCAAATGTATACACATAGGCAAATCAACATATCCTTCCTCTAGTTGTCTTCTCTTTAACTTCACCAGTTAAATGCACACTCATCACATACATTAGTAACTAAAAACAACTCAATGAGAAAGAGACAGATTAAGGAAGTAATATACTTTGAATAACAAACAGTAAATTTATGGGCATCTTGGTGGCTCAGTTGTTAAGCATCTGACTTCCACTCTGGTCATGATCCCAGGGTCCTGGGATCGAGCCCCACATTGGGCTCGCTGCTCGGCAGGAAGCCTGCTTGTCCCTCTCCCACTCCCCCTACTTGTATTCCCTCTCTCACTCTCCCTCTCTCTCTCTGTCAAATAAATAAATAAAACATTAAAAAAAAAGATTTTATTTATTTATTTGACACAGAGAGAGATTACAAGTAAGCAAAGAGGCAGGCAGAGAGAGTGGAGGGAACAGGCTCCCCGCTGAGCAGAGAGCTGGACGTTGGCCTCATTCCAGGACCCTGGGATCATGACCTGAGCCGGAGGCAGAGGCTTTAACCCACTGAGCCACCCAGGCGCCCAATAAATAAAATCTTTAAAAAATAACAACAACAAAACCAGTAAATTTGGAAACTTGGTCATTCCAGGCAGTAACATAAAAAGGTTTAACAATAGCATGGTTAAAAATCCTTAAAGAGTTAAGGACAAGTAGGATTTTTCGGGTAGTCCTAAACCTTTGAAATCGATGGCACTGAGAACAAACATGATTTCTCAAAATACATCCCTGGGAAGAATACCAAGGACCGAATACTAAAATGACTCTTTATAGTCTTTTAAGTAAATTCCTATGACTCTCAAATCCTTATTTTAGGCTTTCTGACTATATTGGGTAAAATACATTTCCATTTCCTTTGAAGAACTTCAGGTTATTTTAGGGTGGTCTAATCTGTCCTCAATCTTCATTCTTTTATTCTACAAACATCTGCAAAGGGGCGTGTGGGTGGCTCAGTTGTTAAGCCTCCACCTTCAGCTCACTTCAGGATCCCAGGGTCCTAGGATCTAGTCCCACATTGGGCTCCCTGCTCAGCGGTAAGCCTGCTTTTCCCTCTCACTCCCCCTGCTTGTGCTCCGTCTCTCTGTCAAATAAATAAAATCTCTGCAAACATTTGCAGAATGCCTACTATATATAGGAACTTAAATGAA
Source organism: Spilogale gracilis (assembly GCA_004023965.1). NCBI lineage: Eukaryota > Metazoa > Chordata > Mammalia > Carnivora > Mephitidae > Spilogale > Spilogale gracilis. The sequence goes on along the minus strand of PITA01016172.1, from coordinate 36,922 downwards.
GGATACCAAGTATCTAAGAAAGGAAAGACGACCAGAATATATGAAATATGCCTCACCTAATTTCTGTCACTACCTATCATTCCATCAGTTTCCAATTTATTTCCTTTCCAAAGTCAACTAAACCCAAAACTCTATGTGGGAAGGAACTGCACATTATTTGCAGTTATGTTCACAAGATCCATCACAGTGTCTGTCACATACCAAGTGATTATTAAAGTTTGTTAATTTGGGTCACAGGAAGACAGATGTGGTCTCAATATTAAATCCTGTGTCACCACCCATTTTCTCTTCTTCTTGGCACAGGGCATAAAACAAAAACAATTCCTAGGACAGGAATATCCAGGTTGACCATATGAACTTAATAGAAGACACAGAACCTGTAGAAATTCTGGAATTACACGGAAAAAGGCTAAAAGCTGTATGACACTTCTGACTCATTCCCAAGGATCTAGAGGCTGTTTACACTCATTGTCTCTCCTGGCAGAGGAAACAGCCTCTCCCCTCCTGATGCTTATCTTACTGTTTCTGACAGAACTGACTGGCAATCACATGGCTACAGGAAAACATGAAACTCTTCCTTACTCAAATATTTAAAGCTCTTGTTTCTGAAAATAAGAATTTAAAATGCTCTGAACATCATTTAGTTCAAAAAGAGTTCACAGTGCTGAAAAATTAGTGAATTATTTGCATTATAAAAGAATTTTTTCTCTATTATTTTTCCAGCTCCCTTCCCAGAATAGAAACTTTAATAATCTTAAATTTCTTCCTTTTAAATTATTTTAATTATCTTTAATTTCATCCTCCAACACAGGATCTGACAAAAATCTTTTTGGTTCTTGAAGTACCTCCAAAATTAGCCCTTTTATTCTATTCTCACTTCCACTAACAAGTTCTGTTTACCTCAGACCTTTTAAGTATGGGCTCCTTGCTGATAATCTAATTTTATTCCAACCTTCCTTTTAGGATGCTGTTTACTAAGACAGGAAGCTGTAGTATAGCATATCAGAATCATCTGTGTATTCCCCTCAAACTATACCTCTGCCTTCCCATACTTCCCTCGTCGGTAGCCCACCCCAATGCCCTCACACCATTGGGAACTTCTCGCTAGTGAGATCATTCACTACCATACGAGGACTACGTTGGGGAAAGAATCAAAAGGCACAAAACTAATCTTCCTAGTCCCTTTTTAAAACCAATCTCCTTTTTTTCTCTACTCCCACAACATAACCTCTACCACCATCAGATAGCTATTACTAACTCTCACACAAACTATACTTGAACCACAAAAACAGGAACTCCCTTTAGATAGGATCAGCAAAAACATCAAATCTCACCAAGTCTCATGTTTTAGTACAAGTGTACTTCTCAAAAGAGAACATATACAGCGATAAAAAGCCTTCACCGTTTTCTCTGAACCAACCTTATGCCTTCCACGAAAGACATTTGCAGTAGCTCCTTGGCCTAAAATATCAGATAAAAGCCACAGATGATTAGAAGTGCTCTGCATCTCTGCTTGGTCAGGAGCTCTTGTTAAACTAAGAGAGAAGACAAAATTTGCATGTTTGTTTTAAGGGAACAACACATTTAGGGAACAAATGTTAGCTATTTTCAGTCTCCAGTAAGATCACCACTTAGTCATTACTAAATTGAAGTATATAGTCTAATGTAAAAATCTATGTTTCCAACAATATTAAAGACTCAAATGCCATGTGGGCTCTGAAAAACATGAACCAATGATACCTTATATATTTACTTTAACTCAATTATCACAGGGCTGCATAAATATCTATTTCCCTTTTAATTTTTTCGTTCTCAGTGAGAGTGATACTGGCCACTTACCTCCTTCAAATGTTTTGAAAGATTAGTCAATGATGAATGATAAAGTGCTTAAAAGTAACAAAGTAAAATATAACAAGAAATACAGAAAAAAATTACTTTGTTTCTTTAAGGGCAGGGCTACACTAATGAAAACAACTGTTGCCATGGCATAACATTTCCATAAGGTAAAATTTCATCTGCACAGTGCCTAACAATCATAATGGAAACGTGCAAAAGTTTTTACTCCTGAAAGGTTACTAATTCTTGCGAAATTAAGGATAACTTGTCCAACTTCCAAGTATAGAAACATAGACATAGTAAGTGTATATTGTCAAAGTCTTAAAAAATAAGCAAGTGGAGGCTATTATGTATTAAGTAAAATCTCTGTATCTTCTGTTCAATTTTGCTATAAACCTAAAACTGCTCTAAAAAATAAAGTCGATTTAAGAAAAAAGCATTACCCCTACCTAGCCTTCTCCTTTAATACTGAAAAGCTACATCACTACAAGGATATTAAAAATACTTGAGATCAATGTTGGAATAAAAATCAGTAGCATAAACGGTATTCTCGCCATGCCACCTTAAACCTGCTATAATATCAGATCAAAACAGATGCTAATATCCCTTTGTAGTCTATCAGAACAGATTAGGTATTCAGTGATGAATTAATGACTATCAATATTCCAAGAAGGATTAAAACATAAGGAACAGTCAATTTTCAACAATCTTATATACCAAGATATATAATCTTACCATCCAGTTGATTCAGATAAGGAATGTTATCTACAGCAATTTTTGGAAATAAGCAATAAAAATAAGATCACTTTTCACAAGTAAGGAATACTCATCTGTCAGCTGAGGCTAATAATAACCTCAACTTTTCAATATTTTCAAATATTTTTCAATAATGAAAAACCTTTCCTAATTACTGTAACTGTGCTAACTGTAAATGTAAAATAGTGTCATAGGTACCTACATGTACCTAGTGAATAATATACAAGCACACTTATCAGTTAAGATATCTGCTCTCTATATGAAGATATAAGACTCGTTTCACAGTGATAACCGTTAATGTCTTTTGAAACTATCTTCCAATAAACTCACAATAACAGCATGCTAAAATATGACTCAGCACATCCACAAGGTGTTTGCTTTATAAATCTTCCCCAAATTTTGATACACTATCGGTAGGCACTCAACAAGTACGTTACTAGTGACTGTCTTAAACCCACTTCCTCCTACTGTTCAAAACGAAAGTAACCATTTGTCCACAGATGAAAACAGGTTTGATGACAGTCATATGGACAAAGTTCAAGGATTTGCAAACTCTACCACTGTGTTAATACAGCGTCCTAGTGAAAAAAAGTGGGTCTTTGGTCATGCACTGGGCAATTAACGGGTAGACCTTGTTTTGAGGCCACCTACTGAAAATACCTGGGAAACGGACAGGAAGATAAACCCCTAAGCAATTTCCCAAAGGAAATGTTTGGACATTCACATTATATGTGTGTATACTAATAGGCGCCTTTTGCTTCTAGCTTCCGGTTAGTCAATTCCCGCCGTTACCATCACTAAAGCCCTAACGAAACGTCTCTTGAACCATCTGGAAAATCAAACCATTTAAACACTGCTCATCGTGTCAACGCTCATAAAGAAGAGTAGAAAGCGGTCAAACTCTAAGAAAAAGGGGGAATCCGTCTCTCGGGGGCGGCCAGGGCCCATACCCGGTAACCGGCACGTCCTCCTTCTTCGTGCCCAACGTCGCTCGCTATACGCTGACCCCGGAGGGCCCCGGTCAGAGGGCCGCCCAGGGGGCCAGGAGCAGAGATGGAAGGGACCAGGCCCGCGCGACCATTCCACCAGGTTTCGGACGCCCCAGACACCCACGGGGGGCTGCGTCCACCTAGCCAAGGTCCCGGCGGGGCGCGGCCTCGGGTAGTGCTGGGCTTCTCGGGTCGCCCGCCCCGCCCCCGCTCTGACTCAGCATCCCAGTTACCCACAGGGGGCGGGAGCGCTCCGCGCCGGCCCCTGCCGGGCCGTCCGTGCCCTGCGCGGCTCGGCCCCTCCGCTCGCGCCGCCCCACTTACCGCACCGGTTCTCCGTCGCACTACCTCCAGCGGGCTCCCGCGGCCTCCGTGAGCCTCGGGACACTTCCGGCTTCGCGGGCCCTGGCCGGGGGCCACGTGACCGACGGCCGGCGCGCGCCGGTGCGCGTGCGCACGCCCGCTGGACCGGCCTCGGCCTCCGCCGCCTAGCCTGCTGCCGGGGCTGATTCGGTGACTGCTTTCTCGGTTCTCCGTCGCGGGGGGCGGGGAGACTGGGGACTGTCTGGAGTCCGACCCGGTCCACACCCTCTGCCTGTCCCTCCCTCACTCTAAGGATGAAGCTAGGGAGCCCTGCGCAGTGAGCAGTTTCGGATTCCCAGAACTGCAAATCCCGCCCCGTCCTCGAGAGCCAACGACCGAGCGCGGCGTGCGGTAATAGTGGGGAAGACAGACATCATTAAGCTGAATGCAAACATTCCAGTAGTCACAGGTGTGCAGAATGCTGGACACATGTGAGGCTGTTCCTGGGGAATATCACAGTCTAGAGTGACAGATCTGTAACTGTTTTGAATTGGCTGCAGTGGCATGATCGCCTCAGAATAACCCAGACGTGAAATTCTTAATGTAAATAAAATCATTTAATTCCTTTTTATTTACTTTTTTTTCCTATTTTCTTTTTTGGCGTTATGGAGTGAGGACGTCAAGAGTTAAAGTTGTGTTAACTCCCTCTTTACACGGTATTTTGGAAAATGGCAGTATTGGAGAACTTGACTGAAATCGGGTCCTGAAATACTCGTCCAGCCAGGATCTCAAGCAGCTGTTCCCTAAAGTGATCGCTTCTGCCCCTTGACTGCACTGCAGCCTTTCTCAGCATAGGGAGAGGTCATAGAGACTCCCGCTGATTCCGGGCTAAACTTAAAAGGCAGAAGAGGAAGAATTTTTCCCAGTTGAGAACTACAGCAACCAGGAATGAAATAAGAAACCAAGGCTTTTGAATGGAACAGATACGGGTTTGCAGCCCCAACTCTCCCCACCAAATACTGACTCTAAGGGCGTCCCTCACCCGGCCCCCCCCAAGTCTGTTATGCCCTATACACAGTGGAGATAACAGTCCACACTAATGCATTGTTACAAAGGAAATTACTTTATTAGACTTTTAAACAATATTCAAATGGAACCACTTAATTAACCAGTGTTAGATGGAACCATTCTAACAACAAATCTTTTTACTGCTTACAGTTCCAACCAATTTCAGTTCTGTATCTAACGCCGGGAAGGGGACCTGTTGAAGTTCCTTACAATATTAAGACCCACAGCTCAAGTTTTATGGGAAACAATGTAATCAGCTGAGCCAAAGGCCTTGATTCACATATTTACCAAATCACTTATCACTGAAATACCACAGGTATTTTCTTAAAGGTAGAGCTGTTTGTGAACCAAATAATGTTAACATTTAAGACTTTAAATAAACCATTAGGCACAGAAGTAGACCAGGCATCATAAAACTCTTGTTCCATAGTCAAATCACCCAAATCCCTGTCTTTTGCCTCAGTGACCTCACCTGTCAAGAAGTGCTTTTGTGACAATTACTTGAGTGCTTGTTTTTGGAAACTAAATATAATACAAATAACTAATTCATGATGAAGCAGAGTTTCCTAATTGCTATGGTACTCCCCAAAATAAGTGCTCTAGGTGACTTGAGGGAAAGATAGGAATTATACATGAGTATAGAACATTTATCTTCTATCACAGACTCTTAATTTCCATTACTTGTTTTCTCTTGGCTCTGAACATACATGAATCTTTTGAAGGGCTTTAAACAGAGAAAAAGGAGGTGTCATCTTTACATACATGGAACTAATAGTACAGTGACCATAGCTAATATGAAGCCTTCATGTGCAGGTAGTATAATAAGCTATTCATGCTTAAATTTTGGGTTATGAGGTAGCTACCATTAATTCCATGTTACAGATGTCGAGATGGATATGGAGAAGTTATTTAACTTACTCAAGCTTCTTAAGTGACTAGCAGAACTGTTATTTGAACCTACGTAAATCTGCAACCTGTCTTAGCTCCTAAACACTATGCTGACTTGTTAGTATACTTTGAAAAATTAGTGCTATTGCACTAGATGCAATCTTTCTCACAGTACAGGGAAACTTACCAATGAAACATCAAGTTTTCACAAACCTATTTTAATTTATTTAGAGAGAGCACTTGTGAGTGAGTGGGGGTGGGGAATGAGGGAGAGGGAGAAAGAATCTTAAGCAGGCTCCACACTTAGCACAGAGCCTGACATGGGGCTCAATCCCTTGAACCTGAGATCATAACCTGAGCCAAAATCAAGAGTAGGATGCTTAGCTAACTGAACTACTCAGGTATCCCCATTTTTTTTTTCAGAGAGAAAGAATTTATTTTTTTAAAAAGTAAGCTCTATGGGGGTGCCTGGGTGGCTCAGGTCATGATCTCAGGGTTCTGGGATCTGGCTCCACATCAGCCCCCATGTTCAGCAAGGTCTACTCATCCCTCTCCTGCTACCTCTCCCCCTGCTCATGCTCTCTGATAAATAAAATCTTTAAAAAAAAAAAAAAAAAAAAAGCTCTATGCCTAACATGGGGCTTAAACTCATGACCCTGAGATCAAGAGTCCTATGTTCTACCTGACTGAGCCAGCTAAGTCCCCTTCACCTACCTACTCTTAAAAACATTTTTATTAAAGTATAATATACATTTCACCTTTTTTTTTTTTTTACAACTAATGGTTTTAGTTTAGTACTTTTATTCTACTATGTAAGGAAAATGTTTAAAATCACTACTGTAATTAATGCCAAAAAGGACTTATGTCTATAATTTAGAATAGTTTTAGGGAGCTTATAGACCACTGAAGCCCATCATGAAAACTTTAGGGAGGGGAACCACATGGGCCAAAAGTTAAAAAAACAAAACAAAACAAAAACCAAGGGGGCGCCTGGGTGGCTCAGTTGGTTGACCCTTCGGCTCGGGTCATGATCCCGGAGACCTGGGATCGAGTCCCATATTGGGCTCCCTGCTTGGCGGGAAGCCTGCTTCTCCCTCTCTCGCTCCCCCTGCTTGTGTTCCCTCTCTGGCTGTGTTTCTCCCTGTTAAAACAAAAACCTCCCCAAAAATTTTACTTGAGCTTTTAAAATTTAAACCTAAATGACTGTAGTAATCTTTCTTTCTTTCAATTCAATTAACATATAATGTATTATTGTTACAGGGGTACAGGTCTGTGATTCATCAGTCTTATAGAATATCCAGTGCTCATTACAACACATACCCTCCTTCCCAATGACTGTAGTAATTTAATTCTGCTGTTCAGTTTATCCTTCCTCTCTTAATTTCCTAATACTACTTACTGATACTATTATTTTCCTTTTGCTTTCTTGCAGAGTCATGAATAAAAATAGGGAAAAGGGGGCGCCTGGGTGGTTCAGTTGGTTAAACGACTGCCTTCGGCTCAGTTCATGATCCCGGAGACCCAGGATGGAGCCCCATATCACGTTCCCTGCTCGGTGGGAAGCCTGCTTCTCCCTCTCTCACTCCCCCTGCTTGTGTTCCCTCTCTGGCTGTGTTTCTCTCTGTCAAATAAATAAAATTTAAAAAAAATAGGGAAAAGTACTTCAAGTAAACAGGCACCTACTTGTAAGCATCATTAAAACACAGGGATAGTGTCCTAAGTAAATCCAATAAAAGAGGGGGAAAACTGGATTTTACATTATAGCAACAGATTGAAATAGGCTTTTTAAAGCATTTTAAAAAGAATCTAAGAGGGGCACCTGGGTGGCTCAGTTGGTTAAGCAACTGCCTTCAGCTCAGGTCATGATCCCGGAGACCCAGGATCGAGCCCCACATCGGGCTCTCTGCTCAGCCGGAAGCCTGCTTCTCCTTCTCTCCCTCCCCGTACTTGTGTTCCCTCTCTGTGTTTCTGTCAAATAAATAAATAAAATCTTAAAAAAAAAAAAAAGAATCTAAGAGAACTAATAAGTTGCATGTAACCTGTTGGGAGCATAGATAAATCATCTATAAGTTTATATGTGCAATTATTTAAATGGGAAATCAGGGAAAAATGAGAAAATAAGACTAAAGTATTTATAATAATAATGCCAAAAAAAGACTTGGTAGATTTCACTACATAAAATTTATTTTTATTTTTTTATAAAAAGTGTGTAACACTGGTACCTACTCTTAAATCAGTTAATTTATGAAACCATTCCCTTCTGTAGAACATACATTGGCATCAAAATAGTTTAAAGAAATGTAATGGCTATCTATGAAAAATTAGTTTTGATGTTATATTCCCCCATATTTTGAGACAGCACACATAAAAGAAAATTAGAATTTTCAAACATTTTATATTTAGCAATTGAAAAAAAAAAGTACACTGTTTTCCTGCTAAGGTCTTTATAAAGGATTTAACGTTTCAAGTAAAAAAAAAAAAGGTACTAGGATAACCGTGCTGTATCTTTTAACAGCATTTGTATATAGAACAATTTAAACTGGCATGCAAGCAACTTCTCTTGTTGTCACATACCTGTATTCAGAGAAAATTACACTCATTTTACAGAAAAATCCCAATACATATACTGCAATAAGCTTAAAGCAATGTTAAAAAGACCAGTGTGAATGGCACACAAAATTGCTTCTTTATATAAATTAACTGGAATTTCTGATCATAAAGTAGGCACAGGGAGATCCAGTCCTTAGGGCTTTGCTCTCTGGAAGAATACCTGTAAATGAAGTATTAGTACAATTAGTACTGATGTCAGAAGATAATCACCTTTCACCTGAAGAATGGCTCCAAGTCAGGAAGTGCTAGTCACTCTTTTGTAAAACATAATCAATATTTAGAACACTTCACATATTGCATAAATCCACACGATACAAGAACTTCCTTTTCTGGACAATTTTATCAAATCTAGAGATAACTTATGTTGACATTAGTTGGGAAGCTAGTGAAAATATGGTTATTAACTCTAATGTGAGAATTCAAGTACTCAGAGGAAAACATGCTCTTTATACCTTTTGCTGACTGGCATACTATCACAGCTAATACTGGGAGATTAAATTTTGAGGAATAAATCAAAGCTAAAGATAGCAGCTTTACTATTTGATTATTAAAAATACTTGCAATTCAACATTTGAGACTATGAATGAAGAGGCTAGAGGTTGTGCTGGTGATTGGGTCAATATTACATACTACATTCTATAGTTAGGTACTTTTTTTTTTTAAATAAAGATTTTATTTTTAAGTAATCTCTACACCCAACGTGGGGCACGAACTCATGATTCCGAGTTTTGTTTTGTTTTGTTTTTTTAAGATTTTATTTATTTATTCAACAGAGAGAAACATAGCGAGAGAGGGAACACAAGCAGGGGGAGTGAGAGAGGGAGAAGCAGGCTTCCTGCTGAGCAGGGAGCCTGATGTGGGGCTCGATCCCAAGTCTCTGGGATCATGACATGAGCTGAAGGCAGTCACTTAACCAACTGAGCCACCAGGTGCCCCTGATCCCGAGATTAGCCAGCCAGGCACCCACATAAGGTACATGTTAAGTGAGCACTAGAAAGACTACTGGCCTTAAACTCACGAAGAACTGTATTCATCATTATATCCTTAGCATCTACTAGATCAGGCATTCATTTAACAAAAAATCTACTAAGTGAAGAGAGGAAAGATTACTACATGAGCAAACAGCCTTACAAAGAGGCCATGCTTGAGGCAAGCCTAAAAGAATGGGTAGAATTCATAAAGGAGGAGGGTTGCTATTATAAGGCAGAATTTTTGAAGAACAGCAAGAACAGCAAAGACCATTCCAACAAGAGAAATCAGAAAGGTGGTCTAAGATCAGAAATATGAAAAAAACAAAACAAAAAACAAGAAACATGAATTTATTTTTAATCAATGTTATATGGGGTATATAAGAGTATAAGGGATGAATTTTAGATGACTGTTCGGTGTTTTCAAACAGCTCAGCTTGGCTACAAAGGAAGGGATATCACCAAGAGAGAACTCAAATCCACACTAGAGTAGCAGCAGTGGAGAGAGCAAATTCAGGGTGAAAAGGACAGAATCTGCAAGATTTAAGGATCAATCACATCTAAAGAGAGTAGACACAAAAGAAGGAACTTCACTTTTCCCAACAAGAAGAACAGTGCTATCCTGGAGATAATGTTCCCACTGAAAAAGAAACTGGGCTTGGGAGGAAGACTTTATAAATGCAGTTGGATGAATTACTATGTTTGGAGCCTAAGCCTGCTACACTGTGCCTGCTCTGCTGTGATAGAATACCTTTAACAGAGAGTTACAATTTTGTGAGTCCTTTCACCCTGCTGGATCAGTGATATATATAACCGATGCTACCCCCACAGCACTCTGCGCTTACACGGGAATGGGAATGGGGAGGGTTCCCAGTGGTAAACAGTAGCTTCTAATACTCTTCTCACAAACTCCTGTCAGTTTAAGCTGACAAACTACTACTAGGGAAAACATTGAAAATGAAAGAGGTGACAGAAGCAAAGTAAAAGGTTGGCATACTTATTTCCTCAGCAAGGGGTTGAAAATTCCTGACTTTGGAATTTTACAGAATGCCTTGGACAACAGAAACAGCTAGTCATCCATGAAGTCACCTGCTACCAACATATTTAGCATGTGTTTTGTCCTCAAATTTGATGAATGAGGGTAATAGAAACAAAAAACAGTTCATCTTGTCACACTGAAATTTTATTTCTAAAATATGAGCTCTTTATAGGCAAGAAAAGTAACTTATGTGGTTATATGCAGCAGTTGGCATAGTATCTATTACATAAAAAGCCATCATGGAGTAATGAATGACTAACCACCTGGGGGAGAGCAAGACAGTTCTGCCTCATGGATTTAAACTGTAAATTTGAATACTAAATAAACAATCGGTACTTCTTATCAACTTGGAGAGTTTCTATTTTTATTTTTAATTACTTAATGTGTTTTTTAAAGACCTTATTTATTTGAGAGAGAGAGCGAGAGCGCACAAGGAGGCAGAGCAGCAGGCAGAGGGAGAGGGAGAAGCAGGCTCTCTGCTGAGCAGGGAGCCCGATGCGGGGCTTGGTCATGACCTGAGCTGAAGGCAGACCCTTAACCAAATGAGTCACCCAGGTGCCCCAACCTGGAGAGTTTTTTTAAAAATTCACCCAATTTATGGGGCGCCTGGGTAGCTCAGTTGCTTAAGCACCCAATTCTTGGTTTTGGCTCATCATCTCAGGGTTGTGACATCAAGCCTGCATCAGGCTCCACACTCAATGCGGAGTCTGCTTAAAGATTCTTTCCCTTCCTTTTCCCTCCCACTCTGCTCCTCCCTCATGTGCTCTCTCTCAAATAAATAAGATATTTAAAATAAAAAATTCACTCAATTTATGAATATAAAAAAAGCCTTGATTGCTCAGTCTGAGGGTTCTTTCTGTCTACTGTACAATTCAGAAGTTTCAAAAATAAGATATAACCAAGTAACTCATACTTTTGTTTTTTTTTTATTTTTAGCTTCTTTCTTTCAACTCAATATTGGCACGTTCTTAAACATTACTTGTTGTCTCAATCCTATACTTCCTACTTAATTACAACACAAACTGTAAAAGGAAACTGATGGGCATTTTCATAGTATATTCAAGTATGTATACAGTGCGCTTACCTCACTTTTTATCTAAGAACTCAGTTGAAAGCTTTATAGAAAACTCTGATGTATAACATTTAAAAACTATAGATTTTTAGAAGTAGGTTTTAGAAGACATCCCAAAATATGTAATAATTGGTAAGACCACAGTATGACACAGTATCCTGTAATACATATTCTCTCTCCCCTCTAAAACATTACCTAATTGTACAAAAATACATGTTTTCCAAATACCTACCTTTAAGTAATTTTTAAAAACTTTAGCATCAGGCTGTTGAAGCGCTTGACAAAACTCCTTGAGGACCCAAGATATGAAGAGAGAAAGAAAATGAATCTAATTGTATTAAATTCACTGTAATTCAAATTCAGTTTTCTTTTTTGAATTGTGTTTAAAAAAACCATAGAAAGGAACATCTGAACCACCGTTTTTGTATGTACAGTACACTAGCATTAACTATATACATAGTGTTGTGCAACAGACCTGTAGAACTTTTCACCTTGTAAACCTGAAACTAAACCCAACCCCCACCCCCACCCCTGGCCACCACCATTCTATGTTCTGTTCCTAAGGGTTGGACTACTTTAGATAATTTCATTTAGGTGGAATTATGCAGTATTTCTCTTTCTATGACTGGCTTATTTTATTTAGCATAATGTCCTCAAGGTTCATTCATGTTGCAGCATGAAAGGACAGGATGCCCTTTAAAGCTGAATAATATTCCACTGTATGTATATACTACATTTTACTTATCCACTCATCTGTCAAAAGGCATTTCAGTTGCTTTAAATCTACTGCTACGATAACTTATAAAAGTCAACTAGAATAGCTCCTCACAAAAAAATGTTTTATAGCATTTTCAAATGTAATACTTGTCAGATATAAGCTGCTTTCACTTTTGAGAGCACAGGTTTTTGTTTTTTGTTTTTTTAAATTTATTTGACAGAGAGACAGAAAGTACAAGTAGACAGAGTGGCAGGCAAAGGGAGAGAGAGAAGCAGACTCCCTGCTGAGGAGGGAGCCCGATGCAGGGCTTGATCCCAGGAGGCTGGGATCATGACCCGAGCCAAAGGCAGATGCCTAACCGACTGAGCCACCCAGGCGCCCTGAGAGCATGGTTCTCCTAAACAAGGTTGACTCATGCCTGAGAAGGGAGAACGGATCGAAAACCACATTGTTCTGACTGTTCTCTCCTAGTAAGAGTGGTAACTAAGAGCTTGACCAAAAGAAAAAGAGGTTAAGTCTCTCTAACACAACTCTGCAGTGCTGTCAGAAGGCATATGAAAAAAGGAAAGCTAAGAATGCTTATTTTTTAAAATCAAATTATTAGGTAAAAATATAATTTTGCTAGGGCACCAGCAAATTACAGAGAAGATTCATTAATACCTTTCAAGATGGTCTCTCAGGAAATAAGAGGTCATAAATTCATTAAAAATGAGTTTTATGATCAATCTTATGCAAGATCTATCTTATTTTCATTCAAATTTTTCAATGTTTTTCATAAATAGCATCATAGAAACTTTTTAAAAACACTGCTGGTGAAGAAAATTCTTAGAATCTGATGAAGAGATCTGTAATCAAAACTTTGGTACCTCAACTAGATCTATGTGCTATGGACAAGTCTGGATTAATACATGCCAAGAAAACCACTGAATGCCATTTAAAAAGTTACTCTGCAATAGTGTAAAAATGTAAGATTGTTTTCCAGATACTTCACAATATAGTTTCAGATTAAAAAAGTAAGCACTGATGAGCTTCACATATATAAAATAAAATACCTAACACTGATCTTCACAATAGGTTTGTGTGTTGTGGTGCTCTTTGGCAATCTGGGGGAGCCTACCAGACTCTTTTTAGAATGTTTTTTAGAATTTATAATTTACAACTTCTAATATATGGGATTATAGAGGAAACTAATTATAATGGTTATCAAACAATATTTTTGATATGTGCTATAATACAATTACTGGCTGACTCGGATAGCAAGGTCTAATGGTATATCTTTAGAACTCATAATTTCAATATCTTGAAGTATAGATAGTATTGTGAGATCCCTGGAAGGAACAACTAATGTGACACAAAAACCTCTGTGAAAGTCACAGGCAATGTCAATGCTACTGTGATTTGTCATCTACACAGAGGCAGGAAATTAAACTTTTGGTTAAAGGTTAGTGAAAATAAAAATATAATTTTATCCCATTCAATTTCACATACCCCTGAAGTTTGAACTCTAAGTCTGCATATAGTAAAACATCAAGTTGAATGCAGTTTAACTTTTTCCCTCCTTCCTTCCTTCCTTCCCTCACATCCCCTTCCCCTCTTCTTTCCTTCCCTCCTCCCCTTCCCCTTCCCACCTTTCTTCCTTCCTCCTTTCCTTCCTTCCTTCTTTTTTGCAGTTTAACTTTCTTGAATTGATATTTAGGTTGAACTACATACTCCTATTTCTTTAATTGAATTATGAGGCAAATCTGCTGACAGCTCTTACCTGAATTATTTCTGGAGCTACTTGTAAGGAAGGCAGATATTCTTGTTGAAGATACTGAACACACTCTGGGCCCTGGAAATCAAAAGATAATTATAATGGAATTATTTTCTTGTTATTAATAATGCATAAAAAGAGGGGCGCCTGGGTGGCTCAGTTGGTTAAGTGACTGCCTTTGGCTCAGGTCATGATCCCGGAGACCCGGGATCGAGTCCCACATTGGGCTCCCTGCTCGGCGGGAAGCCTGCTTCTCCCTCTCTCACTCCCCCTGCTTGTATTCCCTCTCTGGCTGTGTTTCTCTCTGTCAAATAAATAAAAAATCTTTAAAAAAAATAATAATGCATAAAAAGAAATTAGAAAGACACATGTATATGTCAAACATAATATGGTATTATGATTAAGAATATAGTCTGGGTGCACGTGGGTGGCTCAGTCAGTTAAATATCTGCCTTCTGCTCAGGTCATGATCCTGGGGCTCCTGGGATGGGAGCCCTGCATTGGGCTTCCTGCTCAGAGGGGAGCCTACCTCACCCTTTCCCGCTCCCTCTGCTTGTGCTGTCAAATAAATAAATAAAATCTTAAAAAAAAAAAAAAAAGTTCGGAGCCAGACTGTTTTGGTTTGAGGCCTGACTCTGCAAAATTTCTGGTGACTCGAGCAGGTTACTTAACCTCTCTTAGCCTCAGTTTCCCCATCTGAAAAATGGACTTATTGTGAGGAGTGGATGAGTTAAGAAATAAAAAGCTTTTAGAATAGTGCTTAGCATTTACATGTTAATATTACTTAGCATTATATAGTAAAGATTAAACAAATTTTCTTCTAAACCAGGTAAGTAACAATGCCAGTCTTCCAAGCACTGAAAGAAGACAGCAAACAGAGGTGCTCTTATTCAATCTACCACTGGGTGGATTATATGGTGTCTGTGGGTACATCAGGGGAAGTCTTTGGGCAAGTGCTAGGGTAGTAACCATCCTGAGAAACTAATACAAGAAAGAAAGAACAAAATAATATGTTAAGAGATAACAGCAATGAAAGTACATCTCCCTTTTTCCTGTTCTGCCATCAGGGAACAGGAATTAAACAGCCAAATGAGGAAACCCAAGAACGAGAACGACAGGGTGATTTGCCCAGTGTGCTGCTAATTTCATCTGCACCGAAAAGTAGGTCACCTGACTTCTACAAATATTGCTCTTTTCTACCATCTTTTAGCACTTCTAGATGCTAAAAATTACAATAGTGTTCTGGGTTTTGGGATTTTTTTGGGTAAACTTACTGGAGGGAAGGCAGAAGTATTCTACAAACTAATCTTAAACCTTTACCATTCTCGGAAGCTACAGAGGAACTTAGGATACAGTCTGAAAATGGTTTTCCTAGAACAACATGTTTGAGAGGGTGGCCTGAAGTAAATGTAATAAATCCAGTAGTTCTCTCTCTCTCTCTCTCTCTCTCTCTCTCTCTCTCTCTCTCTCACACACACACACACACACACACACACACAAAGCCATTCTCACTTTCAAACCTGAATCTGATTTAAAGATTTTAATATGTTGATGACTCCAACCCTGGTCCAACTGAAAGTAACAGTTATCAAATGAAATCATCCAAAAAAAAAAAATCGATCTCTTATCAGTGCATTTTTCCCTGCCTTTTTTGTTGTTGTTGTTTTAAAGATTTACCCATTTACTTGACAGAGAGAGAGAGAGACAGTGAGAGGAAACAAGCGGGGTGAGTGGGAGAGGGAGACACAGGCCTCCTACCAAGCAGGGAGCCCTATGTGGGGCTCAATCCAAGGACTCTGGTATTATGATCAGAGCCAAAGGCAGACCCTTAACGACTGAGTCACCTAGGCACCCCATTTTTCCCTGCCATTAAATTTCCTGTTTAATTTACTCCTGAATCAAGTTAATTTTTTATGTTTCTTCCTCTACCCTGACTCCTGCTCCTCTAACCCAATGGACCTATGGCATAATTTAATGACCTTTCAAAGGAAAGCTATTTCTAATTCAGAGGAGCTAATAATGCATTGTTTGTGAAAGTTTCTTAGATCCCTCTATATTCCTTTTTTTTTTTTTGGGCTATTTTTTCTGCATTTCACTGCAAAATTCAAGTTATTTTCTCCCTCCCTCTCTCTCTCTCTCTCTTTTACAGCAAGCCCCATGTGCAACATGGGGCTTGAACTCATAACCCCAAGATCAAGAGTTGCATGCTCTAACGACTGGTGCCCTTCATCTTTTTCTTCAGTGTACTCGTCTATATTTACTGCCCATGCACTGCCCATCACCTCATAGAACCCCACTGTTCTCACTGAAAAACGCAGTGTTGTGCTTTGTTTTCTTTCTTTCTTTTTTTTTTTTTTTTAAAGATTTTATTTATTTGACAGAGAGAAACACAGCCAGAGAGGGAACACAAGCAGGGGGAGTGAGAGAGGGAGAAGCAAGCTTCCCGCCGAGCAGGGAGCCCGATGTGGGACTCGATCCCAGGTCTCCAGGATCATGACCTGAGCCGAAGGCAGTCGTTTAACCAACTGAGCCACCCAGGCGCCCCTGTTTTTTTTTTTAATGAGGAAAAGTAAATGTGTACCTCAAGAGGAAATCAGTCAAATGAATAAATGAGAAAACAGAACCAAGGGAAACATTTTCAAATAGAATATTTTTTGATTCAATTCTGTTTGTTTAAATTAGAACTTCCAAGAACCAGACAAATACTTCAGAATTACAAATACCATTCTTACTGTTTCTATTCATTCTTCAACCTCCTTGATTTTTTTTTTTAACGATTTTATTTTTAAGTAATCTCTACACCCAACATGGGGCTCAAACTCACATCTCAGGATTAAGAGCCACATGCTTCACTGACTAAGCTAACCAGGTGCCCCCATCCCTGACTTTCTAGCATCCTCTCTTAGGACTCTTTTCTCTTAGCATTCATACCTCTGGTTCTACTTTCAGCTTTCTCTTGACTCTTGCTTTAGGCAGGTTTTTTTCTATTCTGGTCTTTTTCTGTCTCATTTGTCCCTACCACTTCACCCTGACTACACACTGAGGACTCCAAAACCAGTATTTAGTTCTAACTGCTTCAGACCCATTCCAAACTGCTCTCTGAATCTGCTTCAAGCTACCCTAAATTATAACCTTAGTGCCCACTGACTTCCCAACTTTTCACATATGACAAAAGACTTTTTACCACCTAGTCCTATTTTACTTTTAGCCATTACTTTACCTCCCTACTTTAGCTAAACAGGATAATTCTATTATTTTCTATCAAAGCCACAAGGCAACGTCTGCTCTGTCTTCATATACCTGCTTAACTTTGTCCTGAATAACAGCTCCTCCTGTCAGTCCAACGAATCTATGTGTCCTAAGATCTATCAAAAAACAAAACCAAGACTACTTCTTTCCTATGGCTTTCTCATATTGCCATCACAGGCAAAACTACTTGCTCATCTTTAGTCTCACAATATTACATTTAATATAGACATATTAAGTTAATGTTATCTCTATTCAAGTACTTGACCCATTCAATTATTTACACATTGTGTCCCTTGGTTCTAAGTCCTAAAAATATTGGGGGACTTTTAAACTTAATTCATCTTTAAAAAGCTCCCCTGTTGTCCTCCCCGCTCCCCCCAAGTCCCCATATACTCTTCACCCTAATACATAGTAGGCATAGAGAAAATGCTGCAGAAATGAAAACGCTTCAAATCTGTATCAGAATCAAAAACTCAAGTTCAAATGAAGGAGTAGACTGCATGGAGACTGGTGAATACTTTTTTGGGGGCGTGGGGAGAAGCTGCTCCATGGGAATGCCAGTCCTTTGTTGGCATCCTGGCTTTGAGAGAAGTTGGCGATGGGAATTTTTCTTTGTAAAAAAAGTAACTGATTTTTTTTAAAGAGTATATTTATTTGACAGAGAAAGACACAGCGAGAGAGGAAACACAAGCAGTGGGAGTGGGAGAGGGAGAAGCAGGTTTCCTGCTGAGCACACAGCCTGATGTGGGGCTTGATCCTAGGACCTTGGGATCATGACCTGAGCTGAAGGCAGATGCTTAATAACTGAGCTACCCAGGTGCCCCCTGATTTTTGTTTTTAAATTTTTATTATTTTTTTAGTAGGCTTCATGCCCAAGAGGGGGCTCAAACTCATAATCCTGAAATCAAGAGTTGCATGCTCCACTGAGTCAGCCAGGCACCTCAGTACCTGATTTTTACATATTCACAATCAATTCATGTTACTAAAATATACTGCACAAGGTGAACAGGTCACCAGCTGGATTTAGCTCAGAATCACTTACAATCTTACAAATGATTACACTGACAAGGAAAACAAAATATTCTAAAGTACTGAAGCACTCTAACCATTTATAATACTAAGAATTTGGAGAAATGTGGCTGTGAAGAGCCAACTAAGTCATGAAATGTCGATCTTTTTATATTCCTTGTCAAGCCAAAACAAACATACATTTTAAACTTCTTGCTACCTAAAACATAGAGGGTAGTAACAGATACCGCTACTTGCATTCAACCCCTTCCTCACTTTCAAAAGACACAGAACTAAATCAACTTTTACAAAAGATATCGCAACAAGACAGGTCAACCACAATTAAAACCATTAACAAATCTACATGTATGATGAAAACAAAGGGCTACATAATGCAAGGCTTACCCGTTTGAGATGAACTGTCTTCAATGTCACTGCACACTCAGATAAAGCCTATGAAAAACAAGTGTGAGTATTTTAATACACTCAGTTTTGGGTTACTGATCCCTCTTGTCTCTATTTCCCTTGCCACTGCTCATTAACAAATACTCCCAAATAAAGGACAGAGGAACAGTGACAGGCATACGGAATAAGTGGGTTGAATAGAAAAAAGAAAAATACAAAAATGCTCTCTTAATGCAGTATGTCAGATCATAAAATCTAGCTTTTACTAAGTTTTATGGAAATGAGTAAAGGGCACTGCTTGACATTAGTATTTTGAAAATGAGATCTACGGAAACTATCGTCCAAGCCAAAGAAAGTTACTCTTAATGGTCAGGAAAAAAAACCTTTAAGCACAAGATTTAGAATGAAAGTAGAAAATTAGTAGAAAACTAATAACTCAATCAAGTTTTAATGAGTGTTTATATCATGTACCCTTTCATGGTCCCAGAGAAAGAGGAGCTGAAGGCTGTTTAAGTTGAAGAAGTTGGATTTTATACATTAAACTTTAGTATCAGGATTCAGTAAGAATATACAAAAGATCCAGAAAATAGTACCAAATTTTAAAAAATGAATCCTAACTTGAAATTAATTAAAAATAGAGGTAGTGAGACTAATATAGTCAACCTGGCATTAAAGAAATTGTGACTCAGAATACACAAGACATACACAAGGTAAATAAAGATTCCTAGGTGCTTACCAACACTGTTTGTGCATCTGCCAGGTCAAAGGTTTGTTTTAAAGGTGCTAGGAAACATGCAGGGACAATGTGCTTATAAACAAAATCAGCAAATCCCACTGGTCCATCTTTACCTCCTGTCAAGAGAATTCAAAATTTCATCTTGTATAAAAAGAAAGTCAATTAGTTATTACTGGGGAAAGTTAACTCCCAGTTCCTGTCTATGTTAGAGCCAGGGTTCTAGTCCATTTCTAAGGGTTTTAAGAAACAGGTTGTGAATGAAGGTTTTTGTTTTTTTGTTTTAATTTTTTAAATCCTCTTACCCCAGAGTTCCACCAACTTGGAGAGGATGATAAAACATGTTTTCTGTGCAATTGGATCTGGATATTCAACTGCTCCTTGGATAACAGTAACCAGCACTCGTTCTACATTCTCTGCACCTGAAGAAAAATAAAAACTTGAGTTTGATTTTAAGATTTAGTTTAGGGCGAGAGAGAGCACGCGTGGGGGGGGAAGGGGAGAATCTTCCAGCAGACTTCCCACTGAGCAGGGAATGTGACGTGGGGCTCCATCCCACAATCCTGGGGATCATGACCTGAGCTGAAACCAAGAGTGCAACACTTAATAATGGACTGAGATACACAGGTGCCCTAACCTTAATTTTAAAAAGACCTAAAAAGGCAACCCGAATCACTCTGTTGTTTCTTTTCTTTTTAACGATTTTATTTGAGAGAGAGAGATGGAGCAGGAGCAGAAGCAGAGGCAGACTCCCCTCTGAGCAGCAAGCCTGACACAGGGCTTGACCCTGGGACTCCAGGATCATAGAAACTTAACCGACTGAGCCACCGAGGCAGCTGTCGTTGTCTCTTTTAATTTTTATTTTTGGGTAATTTAATTAACTTTTTAAAATTTTATTTTTAAATTTTAAAATTATTTTAATTTAAACTTTAGGTTGTTAACATACAGTGCAATGCTGTTTTTGGAGAATAGTGATTCATCAACATACATAAACACCGAGTGCCCACAAGTGCCTTCCTTAATACCCACCACCCATCTAGCCCATCCCCTATCTGCTTCCCTCCATCAACCTTGTTTGTAATCTATAGTTGAGTCTTTTATAGTTTGTTTTGCTCTCTACCTTTCTTTTCCCTCATTCCCATATGTTCATGTTTTCTTAAATTCCACAAGAGTGAGATCATACATATTTGTCTTTCTCTGACTTATTTCACTTAGCATAGTACACTCTAGCTCCATCCCTGTCATTGCAAACAGCAATATCTCATTATTTTTTTTAAAAAATTTTATTTATTTATTTGACAGAGAGAGACCACAAGCAGGCAGAGAGGCAGGCAGAGAGAGAGGAGGAAGCAGGCTCCCTGCAGAGCAAAGAGCCCAACACAGGTCCTGATCCCAGGACCCCGATATCATGACCTGAGCCAAGGCAGAGGCTCCAACCCACTGAGCCACCCGGCGCCCAATATTTCATTCTTTTTATAGCTAATATTCCATTGTATTTATCTGCCATATCTTCTTTATCCATTCATCAGTTGATGGACATTTGGGTTCTCTCCGTAGTTTGGCTACTGTTAATAATGCTGCTATAAACATACACGTGCATGTATCCCTTCGAATCTTGTATTTCTGTATCCTTTGGGTAAATACCTAGTATTTACAGTACAATTGCTGGATCACAGGGTAGCTCTATTTTTAACTTGTTGAGGAACCTTCACACTCTTCTCCAGAATGGTTGCACCAATTCACATTCCCGCTCATAGTGCCAGAGTGTTTCCCTTTCTCCACATCCCTGCCAACACTTTTCCTGTGTTAATTTTAGCCATCCTAACAGGTGTGAGATGGTATCTCATCTGGTTTTCATTTGCATTTTTGTGATGATGAGCAGTGTTGGCTATCTTTTCATGTGTCTATTGGCCATCTGGATGTCTTTTTTAGAAAAGTGTCTCTTCATGTCTTCTGCCCATTTCTTAATTGGGTTATTTGTTCTTTGGGTATTGATCTTGATAAGTTCCTTACAAATTTTGGGTACCAGCCCTTTATCCGGTAAGACATTTGCAAATATCTTCTCCCATTCTGCCAGTTGTCTTTTGGTTTTGTCGACTATTTCCTTTTGCTGTGCATAAATTTTTTATCTTGCTGAAGTCCCAATAGTTCATTCTTGCTTTTGTTTCCTTGCCTGTGGTAATGTGTCTAGTAAGGACTGGCTATGGCTGAGGTTAAAGAGTTTTCTGCCTTTGTTCTCCTCTAGGATCTTAATGGTTTCCTGACTCACATTTGGGACTTTCACCTATTTTGAATATATTTTTGTGTATTACCCAAGAAAGTGGTCCAATTTCATTCTTCTGCATGTGGCTGTCTAGTTTTCCCAACACCGTTTGTTGGAGAGATTGTCTCTTTTCCATTGGATATTCTTTCTTGGCTTGTCAAAGATCAGTTGACCATATAGTTATGGGTCCATTTCTCGGTTTTCCATTCTGTTACATTGATCTGTGTGTCTGTTTTAATGCCAGCACTATGCTATCTTGACTGCAGTTTTGTAACAGAGCTTAAAATCTGGAATCCTGATACCTCCAATCCAACCTTTTCTTTTTCAGAATTGCTTTGGCTATTCAGGGTCTTTTGTTGTTCCATATAAATTTTAGGATTTTTTTTCTAACTCTGAAAAATACTGGTAGTATTTTGATGGAGAGTCCATTGTAGATTGCAATACAGACATTTTAACAGTCTTTGTCTTTGATCTATGAGCATGGAATGCTTTTCCATTTCTGTGTCCTCTTCAATTTCTTTCACAAGTGTTTTAGTTTCCAGAGTACAGATCTTCTTTAGATTTATTCTTAGTATCTTATTGTTTTTGTTGTAATTGCAAATGGGATCGATTCCTTGATTTCTTTTTCTGCTGCTTTGTATTGGCATATAGAAATACAACAGATTTCTACACACTGATTTTATATCCTGTGACTTACACTGAATTCCTGTATGAATTCCAGTAATTATTTGGTGGAGTCTTTTGAATTTTCTACATAGAGTATCACGTTGTCTGCAAATACTGTTAAGTTTTTGACTTCTTGCCAATCTGGATGCCTGCCTGCCATCCATCCATCCATCCATCCATTTGGTCATCTGATTGCTCAGGCTAAGACTTCCAGTACTCTGTTAAATAGTAATGGTGAGAGTGGACATCCCTGTCTTATTCTTGACTATAGGGGAAAGGCTGTGTTTTTCACCATCAAGGATAGTAGCTGTGGATCTTTTGTATGTGGCTTTTATGATGTTGAGATATGTTACCTTTATCCCTGGATTGTTGAGGGTTTTGTTTTGTCTTTAAAGATTTATTCATTTGAGAGAGAGAACACAAGCAGGGGGAGAGGCAGAGGGCGAAGCAGACTCCCTGCTGAGCTGTGAGCCCAACATGGGGCTCAATCCCAGGGCCCGCAGATCATGATCTAAGCTGAGGGCAGATGCCTAACCATGTAAGCCAGCTAAGCGCCCCTTGTTGAGGGTTTTATCAGGAAAAGATGCTGCATTTTGTCAAATGCTTTCTCTGTCTCTATTGACGGGATCATATAGTTCCTATCCTTTCTTTTATTAAGATCGCATATCACATTGATTGACTTACAAATATTGAACCACCCCTGCAGCCCAGGAAGAAATTCTACTTGATCGTAGTGAATAGCGCTTTAGATGTACTGCTGGATTCATTCTGCTAGTATTTTATTGAGAACTGCATCCATGTTCATCAGGAATACTGGCCCCATAATACTTTTTTTTTTTCTTAAAGATTTTATTTATTTATTTGACAGAGAGAAACACAAAGAGAGAGGGAACACAAGCAGAGGGACTGACAGAGGGAGAAGCAGGCAGGAAGCCCGATGTGGGGCTCGATCCCGGGTCTCCAGGATCATGACCTGAGCCGAAGGCAGTCGCTTAACCAACTGAGCCACCCAGGCACCCCCCATAATTTTTTTAGTGGGGTCTTTGGTTTTGGAATCAACGTAAAGCCGTCTTTGTAGAATGTGAAGTTCTCACTTCATATAGTGTAACAAGGCAAAAGCAGAATTAATAATTTACAGAATAATTTATAGAATTAATAAAATCCCTCAATTTTTATTAACTTGGATCCTAAATTTTAAGCATAAAACACTCAAAAGTAACTAGTCCCTTCTTATTTTGTCCTCTGGATTTCTTGTATAGCAAAAGTCTCTATGTTGGGAGTGCCTGGGTGGCTCAGTTGGTTAGGTGGCTGCCTTCAGCTCAGGTCATGATCCCGGAGTCTGGGGATTGAGTCCTGCATTGGGCTCCCTGCTCAGCAGAAGACCTGTTTCTCCCTCTCTCACTCCCTCTGCTTGTGTTACCTCTCTAGCTATGTTTCTCTCTGTCAAATAAATAAGATCTTAAAAAAAAAAATTCTCTATGTTGCTCAATACAGTCCCACTTATTTTTCAATTAGCAATAATTGCACCTCGGATAAACCTCATTGGCTATGATACTGCCACTGCACAAAGTTGGTCCCATTTATTTTTAATTTCAAAATGGCAAATTGGCCAGTAAGATTAAACTGCCAGGTCAATGCTGGCAAGATGCTTCTATGCTATTTATATTACTAAGGTAACAATTAAAGAATACTGCCCTAAGGGAAAGGGAACTGAATACAAATTAATTTTAAAGCCCTCTACATGAAACCGATTCCCACCTTGATAATAATGAACTGTCACCCTAGAAGCCAACATACAACCACACTGAAATTTGGTATTTACTTCAACTAGCTCTTGCTCATACTGATGTACAAAAGCAACAAGGCCTCAAGCAGATAAGCTCAGCATCCCACCTTGATTTGCTATGACTTCACTCATTCCACTGCCTGTGACTGTTTGCAGAAAAGCAAAGTAACTCCTTCGTAACATTTGCTTCTCTAAAGCAGCAGACTGGTCATTTTCTTCTGCCGGTCGGAGCAATACCTCAAAAATTGCATGAAGTAGAGGCATGAACATTTGCTGTAAAAATGGAGACACCTGTATCTAAAGATAAAAAGAACAGAAATTACTATTTCAGAAATGTGAAAAATATTAATATGATACTTAGAAAAACACATTTTACATAAAGCCTTTATCCAGAGTTTCTACTTAGGATATATATTTACATAATTTTGTTGGCAAGTATCAATAGCAGGACAAAAATCTGTATTAAGCACATACATTATTTAAATCTTCAAAATTGTTAAGTTCAACAGTTCAAGATTCAGGTTAAAATAATAGGGTTTCAGAGGCGCCTGGGTGGCTCAGTCATTAAGCATCTGCCTTTAGCTCAGGTCATGGTCTCAGGGACCTGGCACTGAGCCCTGTATCAGGCTCCCTGCTCAGTAGGAAGCCTCCTTTTCCCTCTCCCTCTCCCCCCCGCTTGTGTTCCCTCTCTCGCTCTGTCAAATAAATGAGTAAAATCTTTAAAAAAAACAGCAGGGATTCAAATATATTTCATAATCGAATACTGCCAAAAATTATCAAGAAATGAATTCTATTGCTAAATTACATGCAGAACTTATAAGACTGAGCTCTCAAGGCTTTATGTGCCTTGATACAAATTGTTTAACTTCTCTGTCTCAGTTTCTCTGTCTGTAAAATACAACAGTTTTCTCCAAGGCTGTCAGGAGGATCAAATGAATTAAATGTACAAAAAATGGCTTAAAACGGATTTTGAACAGAAAGCACTATATGTTAGCCATTTTTATTTGCCAGCTTATACTTGATTTACATTTCCTTGTACAATAAAATTGACTTTAGTACACTGAATTAATTTCAAACATCTGCCCAAGTCCCCAAGTTGCAAGTTTTCATTCACTTCTACACATTTTAGTACTCAGTGCTATTTTCATTTGTTTTTCTAGAATAGCAGAGTTTTCTTCTGCATAGAGAACATAAGGTTTGTTTTTATTAAAACATCCATTAAGCGTGGGCTATAAGTCAGGCAGAGTGTGAGACACTGGAGATAAAAACAGTATCTATGGTCAATGCCCTCAAGTGACTTTATTAAACAACAACAACAACAACAACAGCAACAAACAAACCAAGGGCAACCACCATAATGTATCTAAAAATCAGTATATCTAATTTGTTAAGTCAGGAGATTCTCTGAGCCCTAAAGGGTCTGTGGTACCTTAAATTTGGCTGTAATCTGGTTGATAAGAGGAATGAACTCCTGGAGGTCTTTTGCTTCACAGTCTTTGAGCATGTGTTCTGAGGCAGATGGGATGAACGGAAGAACTTCTTCCTCTAGACAAATAATCATGCGATGAAGGAAAGTACGAACTCCACTTCTGAGAATATCCTTTTGCAAGGGACAACTGAGGGCTGGCAAGAATGTCTGTAAACAGTCCAGATAAACTTCGGAACAGCCACACTGTTTCACAGTCTGCTTGTTGCTGAAAGCTTTGCTGGTTCGGCTACACAAGCAAAATCAGGCAACTACTTTTAACTTTATGCCTTAATAAAAGTTTTATGGAGCAATGAAAAATAATGTACAACCAATTACACAACTGACAAATTTACATTCTATGTCATGACTGCTTCCATCTCCAGCTAATATAGCTATTTGTATTACTATTGCTTCCAGTTGCCATTCTAGAAAGGGTTCAAATTAAATGAATGAGAGGTGTGTAAAACTGATGAATCACAGACCTGTACCCCGTAAGCAAATAATACATTATATGTTAATTTAAAAAAAATGTTAAAATTCACCAATAAAACATTCCTAAAACATTAAAATAAATAAATAAATAAGAGGTAATTAATTTAAGACCTCTAATGAGAACCCACCTAAATGTTTTACTAAAATCCTACTGATAAAGTATACAGAAAAGAGGGAAAAAAAAATCCATTACTATGACTGGGCTGTACTAGACATTCTACAAACTCCTGATTTAAATTTAGTAAACAATCTTTAGAATTAAGTTATTTATACAACCTAACATTAGCTTTTGCACGTAAGTATTCTGTAGAGCAATTTCTGATCAGCAATCACTATAACTTTCAGACTGTTACTGTTTGCATATAAAATGTATGGGCCAAGAGAAAGAAGACGCAGCTTGGGTAGTCTTTAGGACACAATGAGAGAGTTAAAAAGAAGCCTCAAGATTATTAGTACCAAGATTGATCCAAGATGTCCCAATATGTCACTGTTATATAAACTCTTCAGCTAGGAATGCCCGAGTGGCTCAGTTAAGTGTTTGCCTTCAGCTCAGGTCATGATCCCGGGGTCCTGGGACTGAGCCCCAAATCAGGCTCCTTGCTTGGCGGGGAGCCTGCTCTTCCCTCTGCCTGCTGCTCCTCACTGCTTCTGCTCTCCGACAAATAAACACTCTTTTGAAAATCAAAAACAAAAACAAAAAACTCTCCAGCTAATCCCCCTAAACACAAAATCAATTTATACTAAAGAAGTCAGAGGAGTTAAGGCTTTAGATAGTTGTTAAACCAGAAATGCAGAATGTTACGTGATCTATTTCCTTCTTCAGCTAAATCTTATAATTCACTGGATTTACAGAAGAAAGGTTTAGAGAATTCTCTCTACAATTCAGTTTTCGAAACATGGATGTGTATGCCCAATTCTAACAGATCTAAGTAAATGGTTCCGTCTGTGTACAGACACTCAATTTACAATTTTAATTATAATGACACTCACCTGGCAAATCCAACCGCATGGTTCAGACAGTCTGCTAGTGATGCCTGTCTTTCTTCATCTTGTGCCAGCATCAATTTTTCTAACAGAATTTTAAACTTCTCCATCAGTGGGGTCAACAGGTTTCTCATTAAGGCTTGTTTCCGTTCAGCTGGATATTCACTATTAACAATCAGCACTCCGGCTGTCTCATAAATAAACAGTTGATCATCGCTGCTTAACAAAGACTGGTAACCATTCTCCTAGAAAGAAATTCAGTCCTATTGGTGTTTACCACTATTCATTTAGTTCCTCTCATTTAAGTATAGTAAGTCTGATTGGCAAAGGAGACATAATCACAAAAAACAAATATTCTCCTAGGACCACCTTATAGAAACAAAAGTGACTTTGAGGTCGAAAGGCCATGGGTCTAATTCTACGCTTGATAAAACTCTGTAAATTATCATAGACGATTTTAGTTAGCCTTCCAATTTGTTCTCTTTTGTAAAAATCTTATTTGTGCAACTGTTATGAGACTAAAAATGAGATGTACAAAAGGTGCTTTGAGGTGGCTCAGTCAGCTGAGTGTCTGCTTTCAGCTCTGGTCATGATCCCAGGGTCCTGGGATCGCACCTGCATCAGGCTCCTTCCTCAGCAGGGAGTCTGCTTCTCCCTCTCCATTTGTCCCTCCTCCTCTGCTTTTGACCTGTCTCACTTTCTTTCTCACTCTCAATAAATTAAATACTAAAAAAAAAAAAAAAAAAAAGTGGTTGGAACATTAGTACAAAGGCTATACAGGTTAATATTTTAAAGAGTGTTTAAGAACTGAGTAACAGGGGAGCCTGGGTGTTCAGAGGATTAAGCCTCTGCCTTCGGCTCAGGTCATGATCTCAGGGTCCTGGGATCGAGTCCCACACTGGGCGCTCTGCTCAACAGAGAGCCTGCTTCCTCCTCTTTCTCTCTCTGCCTTTTTTGCCCTACTTGTGATCTCTCTGTCAAATAAATAAATAAAATCTTAAAAAAAAAAGAAAAAAAAGAATTGAGTAACAGGGGTGCTAGAGTGGCTCTGTTGGTTAGGTGTCTGCCTTCGGTTTGGGTTGTGATCCCAGAGTCCTCACATCAAGCCCTGCATCGGGCTCTCTTCTCAGCATGGGAATCTGCTACTCCTTCTCCCTGTTCATACTCTCTCTAAAAAATACTTAAAAAAAATTTTGAGTAACAATAAAAACCACACAGTAAACACATACACATACACACCATGTACACAAACACATACATAGCAACTGTTACTTTAAAACACTCAAAAATAAGAATGCAAATGGAATAGTTCTCATTCAAGCATATGTAAATATCCCATATACTGGTCAATTCTTGTTAATGAGTTTTATTATTTTTTACATACACACACACAAACACACTTCTTTTTTTTTTTTTAGAGAGAAAGAGAGAAAGAGAGAGAATCTTAAACAGGCTCCACGCAATGTGGCACCAACAAAGGTCTCGATCTCAAGACCCTGAGAGATCATGACCTGAGCCAAAATCAAGAATCAGATGCTTAACAGACTAAACAACCCAGGTGTCCCTATTTTTTACATTTACACACCCAGAGAGCCCAAAAGGAGGACCAAAGTATCAGGAGTGCTCTCCAGGTCCAATACCAAAGCTCACTGCTAAAAAAACAAAACAAAACAAAAACCATAAAAATCTACACTTAGGGATGCCTAGGTGGCTCACCTGGTTAAGTGTCTGCCTTTGGCTCAGGTCATGATCCCAGCTTCCCCTGCTTGTGGTCTTTCTCTGACAAATAAAATCTTTTAAAAAACCCCAAACAAACCTAGGCTTAAGAGGTGCCTGGGTGGCTCAGGTGGTTAAGCACCTGCCTTCTGCTGAGTCTTATCTCTAGGTCTTGGGATAGAGCCCCATGTCAGGTTTCCAGCTCAGCAGGGAGTCTGCTTCTCCCTCTGCCTCCCTCCCTGCTCATGTTTTCTGTCTCAAATAAATAACATCTTAAAAAAAAAATCTAGACTTAAGACATAAATTATGTGATGATTTTATATAAAAGAATATCTCATCTGGGGCACTTGAGTGGCTTGATTTTTGCTCAGGTCATGATCTCAGGGTTGTGGGATTTATAGCCCAGCATCAGGATGTACACTTGGCAGGGAGTCTGCCTGAGATTCTCTCCCTCTCCAACTCCCACTCTGTCTCTAAAATAAATGAATCTTTAAAAAATATATATACCTCATCTATTAAAAGAAGCATGTCCCTAGGGCCTCTGTGTGGCTCAGTTGTTAAGCATCTGCTTTCAGCTCAGGTCATGATCCTGGAGTCCCAGAATTAAGCCCCGCATCAGGCTCCCTGCTTGGTGAGAAGTCTGCTTCTCCCTCTCTCACTCCCCCTGCTTGTGTTCCCTCTCTAGCCACGTTTCTCTCTGTCAAATAAATAATAAAATCTTAAAAAAAAAGAAAGCATGTCCCTATATAAAAGTAGGTAAAACATTTAAGTACCACTAGGACTGATTCCTGCTGTAGCAGTTGCAAACACAAAGATAAAGGAGTTATGTAAGCTACCTAAAAAATGGATACTCAAAATCGTATTAAGCAGACATCTGCTAAACGTAATTTGAACAAAGTCTTTTTATATACTAAAAAGGGATTACAGGTATAGTGCAAGCCCTTGTTTATATGAATGGTATCAAAAACATGAAAAACTCCTAATATTGATAAGATAATATGGCTAAATAGGACTCTCTCTCTCTTTTTTTTTTTTTAAAGTAGGCTCCATGGAGCCCAACACAGGGTCTGTCTGAACTCAAAATCTTGTGATCAAGATCTGAGCTGACATCGAGTCAGGTGCTTAAGGGACTGAGCCACCCAGGTGCCTGAGGACTTTCTGAATGCCTAAGTCTTACAGATCAGTATGAACTGCCAAAGAAAACTTGCATTATACAGATGAATTACTATAATATATAGGTTTTTGCAATATGCAAAGATATTTAACCATATAATTCATAAGCAATCTTTCATGCAGTTTAATTATGTAACTACTATACTCTAAACACTGATATTTACTTAAAAGTATTTTTATGTTTAATATTTCTCAAGTGGCTGCTCCAGTAGCAACTTAACCAAAATGAAAAAAAAGAGTCAACATCAGTATACAAAAACACGTAAAAGTCAAAACATAGTTAACAAAGTAGCTCTAAATACTTCCTGTGAAATATCAACCGACATTTAATATCAACCAACATTTAATCTTTACCCAAAGCCTTAAATTACTCCCCAAAACTCAATCTAATGCATTCACTTAAATGGCTAATATGATCTTATGCTAAATAGGAAATAATTTAGAAACTGATTTTTCCTTCTCCATAAAATATTTCAACACTTAACAGAGAGCAGACCTTATCTCACACTGCCAAATTATCAGTCAACTCTTTTCCATGTTTTTTTTTTACGATTTATTTATTTATTGGCAGGAGGAACAGAGGGACAGGGAGACTGAGAAACTCATGCAAACTCTGTGCTGAGTGAAAAGCCCAACGGAGGTTGGGGGGCTTGATTCCACAAACCTGAGATCACAACCCAAGCAAAATCAAGTGCTGGACGCTTAACTGACTGTGCCACACAGGCGCTCCTGTTTTTATTAATTCTATTACTACACTGTTTGCTAATCTCAACAGAATTTTGGTAAATAGAACCAACTAATCCTTGTACACAACCCTCATTTCTGCCACCAGCCCCTATTAAGAAAACTGCCCACAAGGCATTAGCATTGAAGGCTAAAGGCATATGTGGCATCAGGGGAACATCTGTAATTTGGAAAAATAGATACTTACAGGTGGAGAAAGCTCTAGTAAGTCTTGTATTCTATTCAGAATGTCCTCAATGAAAGGATTCATTTGTTTACTGAATAAAGGCAAAAAGGAAAATCACAAATTACATAAACTACTGTGCTCAAAATACCAAATTCCCATTTAAAAAGGATGGAATTAAAAAAATAGTCCAGTTCTAAGCTAGTCAGACGTGTCATTAAGACAAGCTAGGATTTTTAAAAATTACAACCTTATAAGACTAAGAACAAGTAGTTTTCATACCAAGAAAATGGTATTAGTAAAAAAACAACAGAAAACAGAAAGGTCAAAAAATTTATTTCCAAGAAATTTATTTTTTAGAATTCCAAAGAAGCCATAAGGTAATCCACAGCAATAAACTGTTAACTAAATAACTAATGTCATTAGTGATGACAGGTGTTATATATAAAAGTATGCAAACAAATCATTTTGCAGTGATGAACCTGGCTAATGAAAAGTAAAAGAAGTCATAACATTATGACACCAAAAAAGAAAACCTGATTTTTTTTAAAAAAGCCTTAGAACAAAAAAAACACATCTATCACAGGCTTTTAGAAAATAATTTATAGGTCTTGGTTAACAATCTTAAAAACAAAGTAAACATAACAGCTGACATTTAGTACTCACTTCAGAGATTTGACAAATCTGGAAAACAGGTAAGCAGTTCTGCTCCGTACTTTAGCACTAGAATGCCGCAGACCCCTATGATCTAAGAAAGCCATCTAAAGAAACAGAGACACTTTTACTATTTCTGCACTTACTTAAAATTTGTATTGATATTGTCACAATATGTTTTTGTTCACATCAACTTTTACTTCTTAGCTCCTGGAAGGCAGGAAACAGGTGTAGAACAAGTACTCCTTGAGGACACCAAGAGGTCCTTCCTTGAGGACTTGTTTTAGATGACTGATTAAGCCAGAAACTGTCCATTTTAAAGACCTAGAGGAGGGGCTGCTTTCCTATTCAAGAGTTTCTGAGAGCTTTTGGTTCTGGGGAAAGGGATAAAGATAGAATCCTATCTGCTCATTAATTAAAATATGTGGGGGAAAAAACCCCCAGAAATGGAGAATGTATACTTACTAGTACACATGGAATGTGTTGAGGTTCAACTGTGAAAAACTTTTCATATCTAACAACGGTTTCAAAGAACTCCAATGTCACAGATGTATGCTGATAGGAACTGACTCCTGATGTTACCAACTGGGCAGGAAAAAGTTAAGAAATCTGTCCTTATTCATTGTAACATCAAAATACCCCAGTACTAACAGATGCTAAATTAAGGAACTCCCCACTAGTTTATAACGAAAACAGAAAATTATGTTCAAAATAAATTATCTGTAGTATACTTACAGTTCGCATCATATCCTGCAAAGCACTAGCTTTTGAAACATCACCTGAGAAGTGAGCACCATGAGATACTGGAAGAGCTTCTGCCAACATATACAGCAATCTTATTGCTACTTCAACTTCCATAAAACGTGTAGTCTGCCAATTCCTACCAAAAGAGAGTATGTAGTATGTGAGATCTGAACATAGACTCTTTATATAACACCGACAAAAGCCTCTTTAATTAAGAAGTCATAGCAATTATTAATTTTAATAGGCAACAAAATTCACATCACAAAACTGGAAATGACTGATGTGATCCATTTCACTGTTTATATTCCAAAGGGCAGCGTTTCCCCACATGGATCATGATAAATGGAGACAACAATGATATGGACGGCGCTACGGGAAATATGCTAAGGGAAATAAGCCAGTTAGAAAACAACAAATACCGCATGATTTCATTCACATTTGGAATTTAAGAGACAAAACAGATGAACCAAAAAAAAAAAGAGAAAGACAAACAGAAAAACAGACTCTACAACAGAGAACAAGCAGATGGTTTCCACAGGGGAGATGAATGGGGGAGATGAGTGAAATAGGCGATGGGGATTAAGAATACACATATCATGATGAGCAATAAACAATGCATAGAATTGCTGAATCACTATAATGTACATCTGAAACTAATGTAACACTGTATGTTAATTACATCAGAAATAAGAAAAAGATAAATGGAGGCAAGTACACTGTTTCAGAGATACATATAAGATCTTAATAAGTAACAAATATTAGTTAAGTTATATGAATTATTTATTGTAGACTATCATCACAGAGAAAAGGAAGGAGACACAATCATTACAAAACAGTAACAAACTTACTGCAGTGTAGAACTAAAAACTCGGCGCACAGAAGCCAGGAGTAACTCTGGTGAAACTTGAGCAAGCCGGTCCAACAATAACTTCAGTTGTTTTCTATATTCTACAAACATGGCTTCATCTTCACCCTAAGGTATATTTTAAAAATCTTACTTTAAAACTTGAAAGACCCCAAAATTCATAAGTGGTGAGTTCTCATTTAGTTTTCTGCATTTCTAAATTTAGTATGTACTTTTATTTTTTCATTAACATTTACTTACAAAGGAAAACTTATGGTTAGTAGCCTTTACTCTCCTGCCCACAAAGAAGCATTTCTGAACATAGTCCTAGATCTCAAAAGCCTAGAGCCAGAAACAGTATAAGTAAGAGGTTGAGGACAAGAATCTAGAGCCAGAATGGGTTCACACTGGGCTTTCCGATAACTTCACCACCTTATTCATACTCCTATCTCATAATACCATAAGAATGAAGATACATATAAACAAGCCTGGCTCTTCCTAAGTGCGTAATGTGTTAGTTATCATCACCAGTCCAAAGTTTTTTAATGCCTCAGGTGGGGAAATTAAAACAGTTAGCACATTGCAAAATAATATAAACGATGCTTGAGTTGACAGAAAGCACCTGGTGATCCTTGTACATGAGGCTAAATGCCTCACTGGTGACCCTGGATATGAGACTTCTAAATGCAACAAGTCCAGAGAGTTAAGTGACTCATGTGCACTCTTCCACAGACGCTCACGATCTGAGGTCCACTGGAGGCCTAAACTCATCACTCTTATTAATTACAAAGTGAAATATGATTGCCAATGATACTGTCAATATTTTAACAAGTTTGATGTCATAAAATGTTCTAAAAAGGGACAAAATACCAAGAAGTTATTTTTTGAAGGTATTATGAAGGCTTCTGAAGCTTGAAGCTTCTATTAATTCCACCTAAGGTTGAGGTCAATGATAAACAAGTAATTATTAAAATACTCCTTGTTTTAAAGAACTTTAATACAATCAAAACTTAATATGCTAACTTGAGGTAAGTAAATAATGAATTAAACCTGATTTTTCCCTAATATAATTCTTACCTCATTTTCAAAGTTATATTCTTCATCATAAGTCAGTTTTTTCATAACGGCCAACATGATTGCCTAAAATTACCAATAAAATGTCTTTTATCAGTTTCCTTTAATCTGATATACTTTAAAATTAAGCTCTATTTTAAGACAGACTGCAGATATAGATGCTGGTCTCGGTTTGTAAGCAAAAAGAAGTCAATTACCTCTACGTTAGCTTTTTGCTGATCCGAGAGCACAGGAAGCTGTTAAAAAGGAAGCAATAATTTATGAGATTCCCAAAATCATACTCACTTATCAAAATTATTTTTTTCTTTTTTAAAATTATATTTATTTGAGAGGGAGCACGAGCAGGCTGGGGAGTGGGAGAAGGGGAGGGAGACACAGACTCCCTGCTTGAGCAGGGCTCAATCCAAGACCTCAGGATCATGACCTGAGCCCAAGGCAGACTCTTAACTACGTGATCCACCCAAACACCCCTCAAAATATATTCCTAATGAAATAATGAATTTCATTAGCCTTTACTCTCCTGCCCACAAAGAAGCATTTCTGAACATAGTCCTAGATCTCAAAAGCCTAGAGCCAGAATGAATCAAGACCTTTTAAAACATGCACACAACTTCTTTGGAGGGAAGTTTAGCAATACCTTTCTATATTTCAAATGCACCTAAAATCTAGCAATTCCATTTCTACTAAATAAGTTGATATGTAGATGAATTTCAACTTTAAGGATATTTATAATATATTCACCAAAGAAGTTCACAGGACAGTAAGGTATGGTCTTCAAGCAAGGCAAAAAAAATCTAGAGGTCTGTTAAGAGACACACAGTTGGATTACCAGCAGTCATTTTAACTTTCTTCATGTCTTTCTCGTTACCTAAAATTTCTGAAGGTATGTAGGCAGATGTGTGTTACATTTAGAACAATAATACAGAAACTAATATTTTAAGCTTGACTTAATTTAACTAATCAAATGTAAGTAAAATAGGAACAGTTTTCTCATCTAATGACATTATGGGAAATTACTAACTTTTAAAAGGCTATAAGCCATAATACAGAGACTAGTACTGTGTACATTTTAAGTTATTAGAGCAACTCTGCAAGAGAAAATTTTTAATTGAAAAAAACTGCTTATAAAAATTATGTGTATGTACTTGAAATAATGAACAATGTTTAACAAAATTTCTACTATATTTAAAACAAACACAGGAGCGCCTGGGTGGCTCAGTCCATTACATGTTAAGACTCTTGGTCTCAGCCTAGGTTTTGATCTCTGGGTCATGGGTTTAAGGCCTGCGTTGGGCTCCATGATGGGTGTGGAGCTTACTTAAAAAAAAAAAAGAAAGAAACAAAGAAAGAAAGGGAAAGAAAAAAATAAAAACACAGATTTAAAATAAAAAACCTAAACCGGCTAATTAAAAGCTGGTTAAAGTCTAGTGAATTTTAGAACCTTGCTAATCCCATTTTTTGGCTAAGAAGTTGAGTTGGAGGGCGGGGGAAAGATGGACATATATTAATATTTAACAGTAAATATCGTTAGCTAGTAGAATTACAGGTATTTTCTTCTTCTGATTTTTCCTGTATTTTCCAATTCTGTATGGCTCGCCTACATTATCTACTGGGCAAAAAAGAGTAAAACAAGGACTTACCTGTTTCAAAATATGAAGATAATCGTAACAGAATCCAATAATGTTAGAAGAGATGTCGTCATCCTCATGAATTAGTAGCTGCAGCATCAGCGCCACTTTTGTTTCAATAGCTTGTAGTGCCTCTTGAGCATTTTTGATATCCCCATTCTTAATTAACTTAGTCCAACTAACTATCAATGACTGTCCCATTCCATTTACCAGCTTAGAAAATCTGGCTAGAAAGTCAACATCTTCTTCCTATTAAGCAACCAAAAGAGACTTTAATTTAAAACCACCCACATAAACAACAATAAACAAACCAACAGACACCCACATAAGATTAAGAAGAAAAGCTCTGAACTTTAGTATGAATCAAGTGCTAATTATAAGATTCAATTTTAAAACTAACATTAGACATTTAATCATTCTACCATCCTGATTGAAACATTTTTAGAATTTGAATTCTACTATTAACCACTTGTACTCTTTCAAGCAAATCTTTTTAATGGTTATAGGCCTATAGACACTGCCAATTTTATAAAAGCTTAAACAATATCTGTGGTTTCAAAAACCTCCCTTCTAAACTGTTCAAGTTAATAAACACGCTGTAATAGTCAATATCATATTACAGGATATGTAACAATTGATAAGAATTTGAGCCTTAACTATGCTGCAAAGAAACAGAACTGCTATTTTAACATACCAGTGTTAGTATCAGAAGTCAAACTTCAGACTGTTTTCATTAATTATCCTTATGATGTTCTCCCATAGAGAGAGATGTTATCTTCATCATTTTAGGTCTTTTACCATAGACTAAATAATACAATTATTAACAATGTAAGAAAATGCTACTACTATTTTTCTGTCAGCAAGGACAGCATTAGAGCTGACAAAACAACAAAACATAGATTTCTTTTTCTTTTTTTAAGATTTTTTTTATGGGACGCCTGGGTGGCTCAGTTGGTTAAGCCACTGCCTTCGGCTCAGGTCATGATCCTGGAGACCCGGGATCGAGTCCCACATCGGGCTCCCTGCTCGGCGGGAAGCCTGCTCCCTCTCTCACTCCCCCTGCTTGTGTTCCCTCTCTGGCTGTGTTTCTCTCTGTCAAATAAATAAAATCTTTAAAAAAAAAAAAAA
>PITA01016171.1:0-47469 GCA_004023965.1 Spilogale gracilis | reverse complement strand
TTTTTTTTTTTTAAAGATTTTATTTATTTGACAGAGAGAAACACAGTGAGAGAGGGAGCACAAGCAGGGGGAGTGAGAGAGGGAGAAGCAGGCTTCCCACTGAGCAGGCAGCCCGATGCGGGACTCGATCCCGGGTCTCCGGGATCATGACCTGAGCCGAAGGCAGTTGCTTAACCAACTGAGCCACCCAGGCGTCCCAGAGCTATTAATTTCTTCAAACACACCAAGATCTTTGGCCCTGGGCTTTTTGCATGCTGTGTCTTCTGCTTGAAACATTCAGTGCTTCCCTTTTCATTGTAAATGTAACCTTATGATAGCCTGGAGTACCTCAAATCAGTTTGAAAGTAGGGGACCGAGATCATCCCCCAAAATAACCAAAAATAGAGGTAATTTGAAGCCCCAATAAATAACATAGGCTTTTTTCATATAAATTAATGTGAACAGGGGTAGAAGGAAAAAAAAGACTTATTCTGGAAGGCCCACCCCCCCTTTTTTTTATCCCTGTAAAGAATATATATATAATGAAAAATGTGATTCAGAAGTAGGACGTTTCTACCTTAAACAGCCAAATAACGAAGATTCCCATTTTAGCATTGCACTCTCAAGGCCATCTCTTAATAAGGACTTCCGGGACCATGCCGAGCAGCAGCATATCGCAGCCCAACAAAAGGCGGCTTTGCAGGTGAGCAAAGTGTGACTGATTCTTGTCTCATTGGAGAATTCCTGCACAATTCCTATTTTGTATTTCAGTGGAGCGGTATCAGTAAACACGTTCCACACGTAACTGCAAGGGTTTTCTGATGATCAGTCATATCCAAAGGATTTGAAGGACCAATACAGCAGTAATGAAAGTATCCTTTATGGTTTTGACATGGTCATGACTGATTTGGTGCTCTACCTGGCAAGGGATTGCTTGCGTACAAGGGTTTAGGATATTTGGATGAACAGAATGATCTTAAAAGCTGAATTGGCTACTTTAATAGTACATACATATTTTTTTCGAATTTGTCATGCTGTTACACCACTTCATAATCTTACTGGTTTATTATTATTTGGATTCTCTTTTTTTTTTTTTTTTTAAGATTTTATTTATTAGACAGAGAGAAACAGAGCCAGAGGGGGACAACAAGCAGGGGGAGTGAGAGAGGGAGAAGCAGGCCTCCTGCCGAGCAGGGAGCCGGATGTGGGGCTCAATCCCAGGTCTCCGGGATCATGACCTGAGCCGAAGGCAGTTGCTTAACCAACTGAGCCACTCAGGTGCCCCGGATTCTCTTTTTTATGGTCAGCCTACCTGTTAACACAATAAGTGCTTAAAGACTAACTCTTACCATATAGGAATGTGATAATCCACCAGTTTAAAAACTACTGTTCTTCATAAACAGTTTTAGTATTACAGCATTGGGTAGTTTGACTAACATTCCCAGAGACCTTGAACAAGCCATCATTATCTATGCTTCTTAGAATCTCAGAATTGGAGGAGACATAAAAGGTCATCTCACTTAAGGCAACCTAAAAACAGTCTTCTTTTCTCTAGTGACAGAGGGCGGTCACTGGTGGTTTTCTCTTACTTACATTTCAACATTCTTCACAAAATGTTGGGTTCTTCATCATCAGTAATCGGCTCCCTTGCCCACCCACTCCCTTCCCAACTACTGCTCTTCCTTCTCAGGCTCCTGCTTTGTTGATCAAAGGCAAATTTGGGGGATCTTTGTTGCAAGTTTTCCCCACTCCAAGGAACAAAGTCATTCATGTCTGACTCATTATTGACTTTAGAGAATCACAGAGGACAGAGTGGGTCTGATAAATGAGTGCCTAGTGCAGCTTGTTAATATCAATTCTTTATTACTGTCCATCTCCTGTGTATTTATTAACAAAATTAGCATATTTTAAAATAAATTTGGTCTTACACACTCAGAAAGGATAAGTAGTTTTAATGCCTTGGTTGAAAAATTCTGATTTCTAATAGCTTAATAGCCTTTTGTGTTTTGTAACTCTTCCCTAGCATGCACATGCACACTCATCCGGATACTTCATAACGCAAGACTCTGCCTTTGGGAACCTTATTCTTCCCGTCTTACCTCGCCTTGACCCGGAATGAAGAAAAGGTTTGCAGCAACAGTGACTGTAATACCAGATGCCAAAGCTACTATCATTTAGTGCTACACAAACTGTGACTTTCAGAATTTTGGTGAACTTTTATACTTTTTGGCTTCTTTAAAAGAAAGGCATGTGTATGTCAAAGCAGAAAAGGAGTGTCACCAGGAGGATGAGAGTTTGGAAAGCTGTATTATCTGAGGAACTGGTGATGCTACATGTGACTGTTTGGGAACCCAGTTTGATTTTGGAACCCAAATCAGACTCTGAAATGGTCACATAAATTCACCCCCCCACCCCCCAACTAGGTGGATTAAATATATCATTGTCCACAGTAGACTTTCATGAATAGTACTTAACGTTAAAGAAATGAGGGTGCTTTTAAAAATGTGAACCAATAGGCTTAAATAAGTTACATTCATATATGCTGTTTGTAGAATTGCTATCAGTGTACCTTTTGTGTTTATAGTCAACATGTCATCCTGAAATATTCTTTAACTCCTAACTCCCTTATTCTCCATTTTCAAAGAAAATCTAAGACTAAGTTACCAGCCAGTCTTAAACATCTTTTATAAACATATGCTACTATAAATTATGTAACTAAATGTGATTAAAAACAATGATAAGAAGTGATTTTAAAATTTGTACATTCTCTTTTTATTTAATATTACTACACGTATGGCATGCCCATGGTTTATTGTCCATTTTTGTTCAAATTAAAAACAGATACAAGTTGTGCCCCTTTTTAATTACTCTAAGGAGTTAGGTTAAGGAAGTTTCTCAATATGACACATTGTGAATGGAATCTGGGGTGCTTAAGTTTGCAGTCCTTCCTACCTTACCCCAGTCCTAGAGAATTAGAATCTCTAATTCAAAACAAAATCTGGAAAACCTGAAACAAAATCTGATTTCAATTTTCCTTACATCTATATATCTATCTATATCATAGATAAAGTCATAGATTTCTGTGTCCCTGAAACTTAGTTAAAATTAGCTAAAATCTATGTGGGTTTTTTTTCTTTTTTACCTTTAATAGGATTAAAATAACATTTTATACTATATCGCGAGTAGAATACTTCATATAACTACTTGTAATTGACCTCATATTAGCCTTGAGTCACCATCATCTCTGGTGGCAGGATAAAATTTAAACTTAAAATTCCAGTTTGGGTCAATATTTAATTGAAGTTCATCTCCCTTTTCAAGGAGTCTCTTTCCTTCTTTCCCTAGATATTTGTACCAACTGTACCGCCCTACGTTAACCCAAACTAATTAAAGCAGGAATGGAGAATTCTAGACTTGGCTGTGCCATTTAGATTCTTTCTCTTGAGAACTGGAACTGATTTTCTGCATTTGGGTGAGGTGACAGCCGTTCCCATTTTAAGAGTCACCACTATAGCAAAGGTGCTTTTCCTCCCTGCTGCTGAGGAGGTTTCCAGGAGCCTCTGGCTCCTGTCCTGCTTCAGGTCTGTCCAGCACTTCCTTGGGCCTTCTGCGGTGGCCCTCACTTTCTTGAATTATTTTGACAGTGTCTGTTCTGTGCAACACATGACTGGCTGGCATGGTTCGCAATCTGTCTACTGATGCTAAGGAGATAAAACAATTTGGACCGTGTACTTTTTATACTATTGAAGGCTCTACCTAATGTATGATTTTTCTTTTTTCCAGTGGTATCTTCTAATTTCTTAGCCTTTTAAATAGCTATTGTTAAATCCTGCAGTCTTGGCTAGGAAGCACTTGCTCCCACCCCTCTCCTGTGTGTCCCTTACAAATTCAGGTCAATCCCATATGCATTTGTGAGCACACATTCTGGAAAGCACCGGAGTACGGAGGGGGCTGGGGCAGGTGAGAAAGATGAGCCCTGGTCCGAAGGAGGTCACGGGGGAGAGGAGCCTGTGGGGATAGCAGCAATGATAAAGGAAGGCAGAGTGCAGGATGCCGCAGAAGAGGCCCCGAGAGCACTCTGTAGTCTAGAAAGGCCTGGAAGTATTGGTAGAATTTCACCTGGAAGGGCAGGAAGAGCTGCTCCAGGCAAAGGTTGTGATCATACAGTCAAAGAGAAGGATGGACTAAGACCATTGGGAGGGCTGCAGAGGATGAGGGAAAAAGCAGTGCACTCGTCAGAAGCCCTGAGGTGAAGCTTTGGTCTTGCTGCCCCCGACTGTGGGAAATGACTCAATATTCAACGAGAGCCGGAAAAGCTAGGAGAGCAACGGGGAAGGCAAAGGAAAAGCCTGCACAAAGGCAGAGCAGACGGGCCATTGTGAAGCACCAAAAGTCCATTTTGGCTGGACTTGTGTGTATAGATTTGGATAAGTTAGTATACTGTCATCATTAGAAATGAGGCCAGTGGCGCTGAGATGCTCATCTTTCCAAAGAAGCTAAGGCTGCTTCATCCAATGACTAGCTCCGGCACGGGCCTGGCAGCACTTTGCCCCCACCACGGCGTCTGTCTCAGAGCCTGCCTGCACCTGCTGGGCCCTCATCCTACACAACGATGAGCCGACAGTGAGAAGATCGATGCCCTCATTAAAGCGGGTGTGTGTGTGTGTGTGTGTGTGTGTTAAATTTTCTGGCCCGGTTTGCTTACAGAGGTCCTAGCTAATGTCTACCTGGGGAGCCTCAAGAGCAGTGCAGGGATGGGGCGCCTGGGTAGCTCAGTTGGTTAAGCGACTGCCTTCGGCTGGGGTCATGATCCCGGAGTCCTGGGATCGAGCCCCACATCAGGCTCCCTGCTCAGCAGAAAGCCTGCTTCTCCCCTCTCTCACTCCGCCTGCTTGTGTTCCCTCTCTAGCTGTGTTTCTCTCTGTCAAATAAATAAATAAAATCTTTAAAAAAAAAGAAAGACAAAGAGCAGTTCAGGGGCTGAGGGGACCCCCCCCTGCAGGCAGCTGGTGCTGTGCCAGCAGGAAGCCCTGCTCCCTCCACCCCTGCTGCCCAGCTGAGAAGAAAGCAGAAGCAAGAATCCTCGGAGTCTGCTGATGACGCGGGCTTTGGTCTTTTTGACTAAACCTCTTCTGTAACCTGTTCAGTAAAAAGTTGAACCCCCCCCTTTTTTTGGATATATGTTTTAAATTCAATCATTCATTCATTTAAGTAATCTCTATACCCAACGTGGGGTTCATTCTGTTTTGTTTTGGTGGTAAGAGGGGGATGGGACTTGCCGGTCCGGGGAACTTGGGGCACCGCCGGTGTACGCAGGACATGGCATCCTGCAGACCACACGAATGGGTTCATGGTTGGACCTGTTAACGAAATTCAACCCAAATGAGACTCCAGGAGATTGCAAAGACATCTCACCTTTGA
Source organism: Spilogale gracilis (assembly GCA_004023965.1). NCBI lineage: Eukaryota > Metazoa > Chordata > Mammalia > Carnivora > Mephitidae > Spilogale > Spilogale gracilis. Next base: position 42,069 of record PITA01016171.1, on the reverse strand, counting down.
GAATGCTAACAAAAGGGAGTCTTCCTCTCTCGATGTATGAAAGGAAATACCAATGTTTATATATAATTCATATAGTGACCATGAGATGAAATCAGTCTTAGAATGAAGCCACTAACATAGAAAGGGTAGGAGAGAAATGTAAAGAAACTGGGTCTTTGATAACATCATTGAGTTATTGAGTTAATTCCTAAAACATGTTACCTTTCACCAGAATTTTCAGGTAGCGGAGGTAACCCTTGTTTTTGTTCAAGCCAATTTACAGTAGGTTTTCTGCCACTTGCCACCTGAGTACCCTAATGTGAGGTGAGAAGTGGTGACTCACGTCGTAGCCACGCACCACACAGCTAGGCAGTGGGAAGCAGAACTCAAACCCACACCTCTCCTCACAGCCACACAGTCCCGACCCCGCTCCCTACCTGGTGCTCATCTTCATCATCACGGCAGCTAACTGCCTGTGTGTTCCCTCTCTTGCACTTCAGTCTCCTGCCCTGTCCCTGCTGACCTTAACCCTTCCATGCTATGTCCCTTCTCAATTATCCTGCTGTGATCTTTGGGATTTGTTTCAACCACCAAAATATATCTATGCTTTCCATCTGTTTGTCTCCCTCCTCACCTCACCGATACCTGGCTTTCTCCTGAGGTCTTGCAGATGTCTTGTGCCCCAGGAGAAAGCCGTTCAGGGATTCATACCTTGGCTGGAGGTCCAGCTAGTTTCCGGCTCACTCACTGTTAGAATTCCAGAATACTGTTTTAACTTCATTTTAAAATTCACTTCTTAAACCAAACCAACAGACTGTTAACTATGGAAAACTGCTGGTTACCTGAAGGGAGGTGGGTGGGGAGAGGGGCTAAACAGGTGTTAGGGATGAAGGCCGGCCCTTGTGACAAGCGCTGTGTGGTACACGGAACTGCTGAATCACTACATTGTACACTTAAAACTAATACCACACTGGGGCGCCTGGGTGGCTCAGTGGGTTAAAGCCTCTGCCTTCGGCTCAGGTCATGATCTCAGGGTCCTGGGATCAAGGCCCATATCAGGCTCTCTGCTTGGCGGGGAGCCTGCTTCCTCCTCTCTGCCTGCCTCTCTGCCTACTTGTGATCTCTCTGTCAAATAAATAAATAAAATCTTAAAAAATAAAATAAAATGTTAAAAAAACCTAATACCACACTGTATGTTAACTGGAATTTAAATAAAAACTTAAATTGACTTCTAAAAATGCATGTCCCCTCCCTTAAAAACGTCATGCCATGCCAGTGTCCTTGACAATATGTCTGGGCACTCCCTCACGGTCCTTAAGGACCTTAACTACTGTCTTCATCTCCTCTGCATTTCTGCACAGTTAGCCTGAGCACCCGGACAGCCGCCTCAGGATGAACTAACGCCCTGGTCTGCTTGGTCATCCAGGTGTCAGACTCCATCCCTAGTCACGTGAACTCTCAGCAGCATTTTCCACATGAACACACCCTCATTCTTAAAATGCCATCGGCATCTGTCTGTCTTCAGCCACACCTTACTCTCCTGGGTTTTCCTCCTACTTATTAGTTGTTTATTCTCAGTCTCACTTACTGGTTTCTCCTTCCAGATGCAAAATGCTGGAATATCTGGAGATCAGACTTTTTATCTCTTTTCTAACTAGAATCATTCCCTGGGTAATTTAATAGTGATGATCTTCCAATTACTTTCAAACTTCTATCACCAGCCCTGATCTCTCTCCCTTTGCAGTGGTTAGTCTCCCAAGATGGCTGCCATCAATTCCTCCCGTCCCCACAGGCCTAGGCCATTATTCTCATCAAAAAGTAGAGTCTGTTTCCTCTGGCCCCATGACTTGTTTTGACAAGTAGGATATAGCAGAAGAGATGCTAAGTCAGTTTGGACCTATCCTTTAAGAGTCCTGATAGCTGTACTCCAGAAACCAATAGTGTACCGTATGTTAACTAAAATTTTTAAAAAAAGAACAAAAAAAAAAAAAGAAAGGAGGCCCGACAGCTTCTGCTCTAATCCTCTCTGGAGAAGCTAGCCACGTAAAAGAATTCAGTTCCCTGTGACCCCCGTGCCACAAGCTGACCACACGGGGAGGCCACAAGGTGGAGTCCCTGAGGTGCCAGACGTGAGTGAAATCACTTAGGCCTTTCCTGCTCAGGCCAGCCACCAGCTGAATGCAGCCGAGTGACCCCGATTGAAGCCACATAGAGCAGGACTGTTCAGAGGGGCCCAGTCAACCCACAGAATTGTTAAGAAATAGCAAAGTGTTGCTGTTTCAAGCTTCTCTGTTTTGGTGTATTTTATTACACAGCAAAAGAATTGAAACACCCTTGATCTCCAAACTGCCATATCCACTGTCAACATGAAATCTTCCCTTGGAAGTCAATTGGCATCCAAACTTAACATGTCCAAAATTGGTCTCTTGACTTCTCACCTGCTCAACATACTCTCCCCCTAGCGTTCCCCATACCAGTAAATGGCCATTTGCACAGCCACAAACATAGAGGTCATTCTAGACTCCTTTTTCACACTTCTCTTGCAATCTTATCAGCTCTAGCCTCAGAATCTATTCAGAATCCCATGAATTCTTACCAGCTCCACTGCTATCCTCTTGTTCTAAGCCGCCATTATGAATTATCTAGACAACTGCAATAGCCTTCCAACTGGTCTTCCTCTTTCCACATTTGCCCCCTGCCCTCCACCTCACCCCATAGCTGAGACCATTCAGTACAGCAACCAGAGTGATGCTTGTGAAATGTAAGTGTGGCGCTGGAAAAGATGCTCAGCATTATTCCAAATGCTGGTCCAGCAGTCATTAAGAAAATGCAAATCAGGAGAAAGGGAAACCCTCTTACACTGTTGGTGGGAATGCAAATTGGTGCAGCCGCTTTGGAAAACAGTGTGGAGATTCCTTTAAAAAATTAAAAATAGAGATACCCTATGACCCTGCAATTGCACTACTGGGTATTTACCCCAAAGATACAGAGGTAGTGAAAAGAAGGGCCATATGTACCCCAATGTTCATCGCAGCAATGGCCACAATCGCCAAACTGGAAAGAGCCAAGATGCCCTTCAACAGATGAATGGATAAAGAAGATGTGGTCCATATATACAATGGAATATTACGCCTCCATCAGAAAGGATGAATACCCAACTTTTGTAGCAACATGGACCAGATTGGAAGAGATTATGCCGAGTGAAATAAGCCAAGTAGAGAAAGTCAAGTATCACATGGTTTCACTTACTTGTGGTGCATAAGGAGTAATATAGAGGACAGTAGGAGAAGGAAAGGAAATGGGAAATAGGGTAATTCAGTGAGGGAAACAAAACATGAGAGACTCTGGACTCAGAAACAAACTGAGGGTCTTGGAGGAAGGGGGTTGAGGGATGGGAGAGACTGGTAGTGGGTACTGAGGGCACATATTGCATGGGGCACTGGGTGTAGGGCATAAACAATGAATCTTGGAACACTGAAAAAATAATATAATAAAAAATTCTAAAAATAAAGGTATTTAAACACCAAAAAAAAAAAAAAAAAAAAAAAAAAAAAAAAAAAAAAAAAAAAAAAAAAAAAAAAAAAAAAAAAAAAAGAAAAGAAAGAAAGAAAGAAAAAGAAAATACAAATCAAAACCCACAGCAAGACCACACCACAGCCACTAGGGTGGCTACCATCAAAAACAAAAGCAAGTGTTGGTGAGGATGTGGAGAAAGTGGAACCCTTGTGCGTTCTTGGCGGGGAGGTAAAATGCTGCAGCTGCCATGGAAAACGGTGTGGCAGTTCTTCACGATACCAAATATAGAGTTACCATTTGATGAGCACTTCCTCTTCTGGGTATATGCAGGGATGCAAACAGATATTTGTACACCCACGTTCACAGCAGCATTATTCACAACAGCCAAAAGGTGGAAATTAGCCAAATATCCATCAGCAGGTAAATGGATAAACAAAAGGTGGTATACACATATAATGGAGATTATTTGGCCTTTAAAAAGAATGAAATTCTGGTACATACTACAGCAAAGATGAACCTTGAAGCCATTATGCTAAGTGAAATAAGCCAGACACAAAAGGGCAGATGTTGTGTGTTTCCACTAATATGAGGTAGCTAGAGTAGTCAAATTCTTAGACACAGAAAGTAACAGTGGCTACGAGGGGCCGGGAGGGAGGGGGCAAATGATGAGTTACTGTTTGATGGGTACAGGTTACAGAACAGAGAATGAAAAAGTCCCAGAAGAGGATACTTGTAATGGTTACACAGCCATGTGAATGTACTTCAGGTCACCGAACTCTAACACTTACAAATGTTTAAAATGGTTGGTTTTATGTATATTTTACCACCATAAAATTTTTTAAAAATATAAGTAGGATCATATCATTTTTCTTCTTTGATGAGTTTCTACTTTACTAAGAGTAAAAGTGAAAATCTTTACAATACAAAGTTTATTGTATTACAAATACACAAAATATTGTCAAATGAGTCTAGTTGTTGGAACAAAAAAGAATTTAGCTGAAAACAAAGTGAAGTTTTCCCCCCTTGAATCTTAATGTACTCTCACTTTCCCCCTTGGAGTTATTAAGTACTTCTACTGAGAGGCCATCTATTGAAAATGGCCAATGATCAAAATGACAATTAGAACCTGAGTCAAAAGCATATGTGTTTCTGTCTCATGAAGAACCAGTAGGTCTGAATGATAATGTCAGTCCCCAAACCAGAGACTTGTTCTGGGTATCTTTGGTTAGGGAAACCAGCCTGGTCCCTCAAACAAAAAATAGTTTGACCTGAGATGCTCAGCAGTTCCACTCTTTGGGAAGGTGATGATGTTTTCTTGGCCCCTGCTGTCTGCCTTAATGTCAAGCAAAAGCAACTTTGATGATTGAGTCCTCTGGATCCCTCTGGGACCTCAGGGCCTTGCTCTTTCTATGCCCTCTACCTGGCATGCCCTTCTTCCTCATACCCATGTAGCCTGCCCCCTCAACAGCCTCCAGTCTTTACTTAAACGTCAGCTTTTCAATGATGTCTTGTTTGACCACTTTTTAAAATTTCATCACCCTCCCTAGTACAACCTTGCTCAATTCTTCTGTGGCTCTTAGCATCTTATAAAATAGAATGTAATTTGGGATGCCTGGATGGCTCAGTTGGTTGGGCAATTGCCTTTCCACTTCCTGGAGTCCTGGGATGGAGTCCCGTATCAGACTCCCTGCACGGGGTGGGGGGGGGGCAGGAATCTGCTTCTCATTCTGACCCTCCCCTTCTCGTACTCTCTTTCTCTTTCTCTCATTCTCTATCAAATAAATAAATAATCTTAAAAAAAATAAATAATCTTTAAAAAATAGTAAAAAAAATTTTCTTCCTGATTTTGTTTATTGTCTGCCTTGTCCTACAAGAATATAAGGGTTGTGAGGGCAGATGCTTTTGTGGTTTTTTTTTTCACTGTCCTTAGTGCTTAGGACAGTGCCTGATACATCATAGCAAGTGTTCAAATATCTTATTTTTGTTTTACTTTAAATATTTATTTGTTTATTTGAGAGAGAGAGAGAGCTGGGGGAGAGGCAGAGGGAGACAGGGAGAATCTCAAACAGACTCTAGGCTGAGGGTAGAGCCCAACACAGGTCTGGATCCTACAACCCTCTGATCACCACCTGAGCCAAAACCAAGAGTCGGGGGGTGCTCAGCTGACTGAGCTCACATGTTCAAATATTTTGGATGAATAAATAAGTCTGATCATCCAAAGGGAACAATGGCATCTTGGTCGGCAGCCGTGGGCCCTTTCTGCAAGTGAAGTGTACACATGCACACACACAAAAAACAGCACCCATAATTTGGGGGTTTCCTAGACTCCCTGAAGCCCAGCCATGAGTGCCAGGTTAAAAACCACTGATCAAAAGTAATTTAGCTGGGAAGACTGGGTGGTGTAAGTCAGCTGGCATCTGACTCTCGTTTTCTACTCTGGTTGTGATCTCAGGGTCGTGATCCCTGGGTCATGATCTTGGGGTCATGACATGGGGCTGGCACTGGACTCCACACTGAGCATGGAATCTGCTTGGGACTCTCTGCCCCTCCCCCTCCATTCATTTGCTAAATAAACAGAGTCTTTTAAAAAAAAGTAATTTAGCTACTATAAGTCTTTGGATGCTTCTCCAGGGCACCCTATTGGAAACATCAATGCCACAGATGTGATTACTACTGGGAGTCTCCCAGGAGATGGAAGCCGTGCAATATTGTAGCAAATACAGCAAAGTTGGCAGCCACAGTTCTGCTGAGAAAACAAGAGTGTGTGCCAGCCAGTCATTTTTCATAACTGAGCTATTAATTCAAGTTATCTTAGGAAAACATCCAACAGAAGTACAGGCTCCGAGCAGCCACACACTGAGGCACTGCCCTCCACCTCCGGGGACACAGGCCTTCATTTGAAAACTGATCTTCTCCCAGCTTCGCCACTCTGTGAGTCAAATGCTCCCAGAAGCAAAGCTGCTCCTTTGGAGTCCGCTTGGCTCCTTGGGAAGAGGAGATGGCGCAGGGTGACACTGATGGGTTTGTTGCCAACTTCTGAGACAGCTGAAGCCGAGGGGACTAACTGGTCCTCGGAGGAGGAGCTCACATGCACAGCATGCCAATGAAAACTGGTACGTAAGAATTTTACAGAAGAAGCAGGTGATGGTAGAGGAGCGGGTAACAGGCAAAGAGCCCCCCAAGCAGAAGGTGGGCAGGGAGTAGGCAAAGTGGCAAAGGAAGGGAGGGAATGGTGTAATAACACCAGCCAGCAATCCATGTGGAGGGTTTGGAGCTTATCAGAAAGGCTTTGGAGAGCCATTAAAAGAGTAAAGACAGAATAAAATTTATATTTAGTAAAATTTTCCCAGGAAGCAGTGGAAGGTAGACTGGAGCAAGGAGACCACAGGTTGCTTTCAAATAATCATGGGGCAAAGTAGTATGGACTAACCAACTGATGGCATGAGGAGAATGCAAAGGGAAGAGATTCAAAGGATATTAAGTTAGATAGAATTATCCACTAATGGAAAATGATTATGGGGGTGCCTGGGTGGCTCAGTTGGTTGAGCGACTGCCTTCGGCTCAGGTCATGATCCTGGCGACCCGGGATCGAGTCCCACATTGGGCTCTCTGCTCGGCAGGAAGCCTGCTTCTCCCTCTCTCACTCCCCCTGCTTATGTTCCCTCTCTGGCTGTGTTTTTCTCTGTCAAATAAATAAAATCTTTAAAAAAAAATGATTATGGAGGATGACAGAAGATTGGGGAGAGGGCAGAGCAAGGTTCTAGAATAACTGTCTGTTTTCTGGCTTGGGCAACAAAGTGCATATTGGTGCCATTTCCTTAGGAAGAAATATAGCATGGGGACAAGAGGTTGGGAGGCCTTTCTCAACTGGAGTTCCACTGGAGAACAAAACCCTAATGTCCTAAAGCCTCCATTGTCTGGGATCAATTCACGTCTCTCCCCTGTACTTAGGACTTGTTTCTTAGGAATGATTTTAGCTGTTGTATATATAGAGCAGAGGACTAGTTATGTACTTTAGTACTAGTACAGAGTACTAGTTAGGTATTGAGTCATTTTCTGCATTCTGTGGTTCAGAGGAAATACCCCAGTTGAGAAAGGTTTAGATAATGTGTCTCCTTATACTAAGCCCATAGGAGTGGATGAAATTGCCCTGAGAAAGTATGTATGACTGAATTAGTATAAATGAGAGTCAAGGATGAGGAGCCTGGGAGAGAGTCTAAAGACACACTGGAAAAACCAGGAGACTGTGACACCTTAAATTCTTGTGGAAGCCAATGAGAAGATAATCTCAAAATAGATGGGGGTGGGGGTCAAGCTCTTTCCTAAAGTGTGGTTATTGTGTCACTGGTGAAGATAGAGATGATTCTTGGAGTTTATATGGGCGAACATCTTAAACTGCAATAATTATGTGTGTATTTCAAGTAATATAGCATTTATGTTATAAATAATAAGTGTATGTTAGTTATTTTTTTGACAGTTAAATTGTAGCAGGCATTGTTCTAAGCGCTTCTTATGTATTAATATTCTTACTTCATCTTCAGGAAACCTTATAAGTAGATATTATTGTCCCCCTTTTAAAAGTGAAGAAATTGAGGCCCAGATAGGTCAAATAACTTGCCCAAGTTCACAGAAATAGAAAGAAGCAGAGCTGAAATTTGAACCTGAGTGGTCTGACTAGAGAAACTCCACTTAAAAGAAAGTTATTATTATTATTATTATTTGCTTTAAAATAGATTCCAGTAAAAACTGAATTAATTTAAAGGAAGCATCACTGTGGATGAGGTAGATGAATGACAGACACTTGAAGAACCAGGCCCTGGCTGGACACACTGAAAAATCATGAGTGACATGAGCAAGCAAGAGAAATACACGACAGTGGGGCAAACACAGTCAACACATGTCCTGGGAGGACAGCACAATAGGAAACATCTGGATCATACCGCTCCCCGCCTAGGGAGAGGTCAGACTACATCCTTTCAATTCTGGGTCATGATCCTAGGGACAGATGATAACAACAAACCACAAATACAGTATTAACTATTAACTACCACAAATGCACTTGTTCTTGTGAGGGTTAGATTCCTTAATAATGTCTTAAAAGATTCACGGAGTTTTAAAAATCTGGCCAAACTCTTCAACATTATGACCATAGTTAAATGTATTAGAAACGTGCTAAATTACTTCCTTGATTGCATTTTGAACAATTCAACAGCTGAGTACATTGTAAATACTCCAGCAGGAATTTTTATTTCTCATCATTATTTCTTTGGGATCTCATGAGAAATACAAGAATCTTGTTTATTGCTGAAATACATCTTGTTTAATATCTTTCATGTCTGTCCCCAGTGTTGTACCAGCAAAAATGGGAATGAAAATGCTGCTAAGCAGAGGGAGAACCGAAATAGGCAAATAGAAAGGAAGAAAAGGAGATGTACTAGGGAGGGAAGATGGGATGCACACCTCCTGGGGCTCTTGGTCCTAATCTTGGAGAGGACAAGAAAAAGGAGATGGAATAAGCCAAATGTATTGGTCACGAGACACTCCTCCAGGCCCTGGAAGATAATGTCGTGACACCTGAGTGACAGTGAGGGCGCACCAGGCCAACGGTACCCGTACCTACACTCCACACCCCTTGCTGATGCTCGCCTGCACATTCTCTGGCTTTTGGAGGTCTTGGTAGCACTTGGTTTCCATGGCAATCCCTGGGCGTGTCAGTCCCGAAGCCTAGAAAGCCCTGTGCTATCGCAGGCCCTTGGACCTCCAGGCTCTAGTGTACAATCTTCACCGCACCTTCAACACCATCAGGTCCCGTCTCAATCTGTACAGCTCTTACAGCTGCCAGAACCAGCCCCCCAAGATTTCCACAGAGCTACTTTTTCTGCATTAAAGGGAGAGAACAAAACATGTCCCATCAGGTAGATGCAAATGAGGTCACGTTACTAGTAACAATTCAAATGTCATTGGTTCTTGCCAGTCCTGCTCCAACCCAGCGTTCCCGCCTGAAAATTGCCCTCAGGTGTCGTAGCGGGTCTCTTACCAGGCTTTGTCAGCATCCTTACTGTCCTCTCTCTTCAGGTCCTTCCTCTCAGCCAGAAGATTCTCTGATGATATGAGATCCGTGAGGAGGGTTGCAGAATCTCCAGGCACTTGTTGTTTTAAACTCTTCCTTATAGAAAATTTCAAGCATATACAAAAGAACAGAGGAGAGTGTAACAAACCCTCAGATACCCCTTGACTTGTTTTAACAGTGATCTTACTCTAAGCCAATATGCATATCATCTACATTTCCACCAACTCTAACCCTCTGGATTAAGTTGAAGAAAATCCTTAAATCTTTTAGACTACATGTCAAAAAGGCAGCTCTTTAAAAAAAAAAAATTAATGCAGGAGCATCTAAGCCTGGATTTATGTGTGTAAAATGCTGCATGCATATATGCATTTTCCTGAGAAAATGTCTATCACTTCCATTAAATTTTTAAATTTGTCCAGAAGTCTAAACTTTAAGAATGCATTGCTTTAAGTAGGACAATGAGAAGAGCATCAGTCTGCCTGAGAGTCAATAATTCTCAGTGAAACATCTCATCATTTCACCATTATCGCCATCTTACCCATTTGGAAAGATTTTTCAGAAACTTGATTTTTGGAAATGACTTAGAACAGTACATGTCTCTTTTAAAGATTTTCAGGATTAAATATACTCTCCCAAAACCAAAAATAATAATGTAGAGAGCAGAAAAACATTAATTAGAGGCATCTATATCATGGATGATATATAGTCACCTATAAAGGCTTTCCAAATGAGCTCCCAGCCACCCAGTGAAGAAATTCAAGCTGGAGAACCTGAGGGAGGGTTGGCCACAGCAATTGCACTCCGGGCATTAGCAAAGGAGCATAGCGTCTGGGCAAAGAACTGCTCAAAATGTCCTTACGTTGCAAACTACAAAGGAAAACGTTATTTCCGGGAATGTGACTGGAAAATAAAAAACATGCAAAAGCCATACATACTGTTGATTAAATAACTAAGTTATTTTAATAAAACAGACATAAAATAGACATTAATTTTTTTTTATTTTCCAAAATCTGGGTTAAACACTCAAGCTGCACATACATAAACCAAACAACAACTTAAAAACAAAACAGACAAAGCCAGAATCTTGCAAATTGTTTTTTTTTTGTTGTTTTTTTTGTTTTGTTTTGTTTTTTGCAAATTGTTAACAGACTCTAATAGACTATCAGCTAGAGAGCTGGACTAGATGAACAAGAAAGTCCCTTCTGCTTCTGATGCTGTGACAGAAGACAGACACCACCTGGGCTTTCCCATGCGTGTGATCCCACGTGCCGACATCAGCGGGGCAAGAAAGAAAAAGCGGAAAATGGTAGAATAAAATCATTCAAGTTACTGACCATTTCTTATATTATTCAGAATGATGTTTCTAGTGTTAAGAAATGATGGATATCCTCCTCTACGCTGAAAACAAAACAAAACAAAAAAGCCACAACCCAGCATACCCAGAACAGTGAAAACACGAGGGCACAGCTTTGTTGCCATCATGTGGAACATACAGCCACATAGAAAACGTTTAGAATTGTAAAGAAAAGCATTGCGTTTTTTTGTCTAAGTCCTTACAGCGCACAGACTTTTGTGAGTCACAGCCAAGGGATAGGGACCCTGGAAAAGGTTCCACTTGGAAACTCTCCAGGAGAGATTCTCTCCATCTGGAAAAGGCTTGCTGTGCTTCAGAATGAAAAAGGAACCAAACACAAAGCAACCTATTAACCATCCTGTTGTTAAATTTAAAGCAACCATGCTGGTTGTGTTGAAAATTTCGAGTTTAAATCACAAGGAAACTTGGGGGCACAAATAAACCTTTAGACTGTCAGGAAGGAACTGAGCATTAAGGCCAATGATCCTCAACATTCCTGGGTCTTTTCAAGTCCTTCCAGTGCAAGCAAATGCAAAACCAAACAAAACAAACCAGCTTAACTTCTAAAGCTGACATGAGACTCCAGAAGTAATTAATTAGTTGGGCGGGGGGCGGGTGTGTGTGGAGGGGGTGGTTAGTTTAGCTGCTTCTATTCTCTTAATATCTCAATTTAAAACTGAGTCCAGCTAGGGAAAGCATAGCATGGTCAGTGCCCCAGGTCAGCTTCCTGCTGTTGAAATGGAACTTTCCTTATATTCTAAAACCAGGCTTGTTTTCCCTGGTTCTCTTTTTAAAACACAGATATAGATTCCGTGATTTTCTCACTTGGCACCTGTTGTTAGTTTTGGACTTGAGAGGGGACCAGCATGTGGGATAGCCTCAAGCAAGTTCTCATCCAGGCTCTCAGACCCCTTGCCTTTTCTCACCTGGAAACCAGGGAAATCTCTCAGAATAGCATTTTAGGCGGAAGCAGAGGAAACTAAGGGCCACTTAAGTTTTATTTGTAGGGAATATATCTTAATTTTTTATTCATACGATCATGACAACACATCACTTCAGTAATAAAAATGAAGGAACACGACATTGTGATATGGCAATAATTTTCAGAGGCATTTTCTTGAGTTAGGGAAGCCCATTCGTCTGAGGACTTTGGACACTTTAGATGCATGGCTTCCAGCCATATTACCTATTTAAGAGCATACATATAGCTTTCTTGTGGGTAAATGATCTGATGTTTAATACTCCCCGAGTCCCCTGAAATTATATTAAGCAAAAATTGCTTTTTTAAACCAAACTTTGTAGGTTACAGGATGGTTTATTAGAATAATCCATAGAGGGTTTATTTCCCGAATGCTTATCATAACTAAAAATCCTTTTGTATTTAACATGGATCAAATTCCAGAATTCCACAACATTTCCCTCCCAGAATTCCCTATTGTTTCCTGGCATTCGGTACTATACAGCAGAAGGCTGAAGCCAGGAGGCCAGAAAGCTCTTTTGTTTTCTGATAGGCAACTTGGACAGGACTTTCATTCTCTATCCTCGGTCGTTAAAATTTTTGCCAGGAGGTGCTTGGGTACAAGTCTCTTTTCCTTTTTTTTGGCCGGGAGCGGGGTGCGGGTGAGGGGGTAGCTGGAATGCAGTGAATCCTTTCACCCTACTAGACAGATTTTCATTCTATTCTGGAAAGATTTTCCTCAAGTTTTTCCATCAGGAAAGCAAAACTCAGGAATATTAGCTAATATTCCTAGTCTTCCAAATTCATTATATTTCCCCATTGTTTCCATCTTTTACTTCTTTCGAAAGAACATAAGGAAGAAAATCTCAAGTCTGTCCTTCACATTATTGATTTGAGCATTTCTAAACTGAGTCCTGTTCTTTTCTGCTTCCAGTGTGGATTGTAATCTGTGCTTTTAGCTTCCTTGCAATCCTTCTTTCTAATCTCTCTTCTTTTTCATTTTATTCTAGCGCCTTTTTCTCTAAACTCACTCCCAGTCTGAGGTAATATTGCCACATGGAAGCAATTCTTCTGTTCTTTCAGTCACAAGAAGAATCACACCATTTTCTTGCTTTTTGTAGTAGACACTTTCATTTCCAAATGCTCTTGGAAGCTGTTTATTTTCCTTAGTTCCGTCATTTTTCTTATCTACCCTTTTTTGTTTTTTTTTTTCCTCTATACTCATCCTCAAATACAGTCCCATTCCAAATCCAGTATCTGCCCTTGGTTGTGCTATTTCCACCTGAGTGTTCGTCAGTGCTCTTTTGTGGGTATGTGGCATGGTGGTATGCATATTTCCAAGTCCAATTTCCAGTTTAATGCTTTGCTATTGAAGTGCCTTCCTATTGTTTTCTGGATCTCTGAATTAACATCATACATGAAAAATCACAGTACTTGCATATTCTGCTACTTAGTTGTATCTGCCTGCCTTCACCTAAAGGACATTTTTCACAGAATGCCCCGTGCCTCTAAAAGACTTTCTGCTTTCTGCTCACATTTTAGCCCGAAGATTAGTCCAAAGGTCTTGGGGTGACTGAAGAGGATGGAGGGCAGGGAGAAGGCAGAAGGGGTGTGATAGAGAATCTTCATGGTCAGTCAGTTATTTCTCTGGTTTGGGAGATCTGATCCTGAGTAAGCAGGCAGACACAGTTGGTAAAGAAAACGAGTTACTAAATATCTTTTAAATTTCTTATTTCTCAGCATGTCCATTTCATGACATAAAGCTAAAAAAAATCCTGAGCTACCACCTGGAAGATTTTGCCTCAATCCACTACCATATGCCTCATAATGTGTACCAGTTCCTTCTAGATTCTAGAATGGAGATGGGGCGTTCCTTGGGGCTTTTTATGAGTGTTTCTTTGGGAATTTAGGAGTTCAATGGAGGCTTCTGCTAGCCACAATGTCGTTCTATGACATGCAATTCAATAATTCATTTTTAAAAATCCAAATCTTCCCAGCGATGGTATGGAGGAAAGAGTTCTGGATTAATGTTCTAGTCCTGAATCTATCTACTGTTTTGGTGACTTTGGTTGGCCCCTTAGATATCTCTGGGCTTCGACTTCTTAAAAGACCTATTGTTTCTTAAGTCTCAAAGCAGAAAATAAACATGCCCAGATAAAGGAAAGAAGAATAGAAAGCAAGTGATTAAGTAAGTATATTTTGCTTAGGGTGCTTTAGCCTAAAGATTATAAAAATCCTTTGACATCAAAATTTAAAAAATGAAAGTAAAAAGCATGAGCATATAATTATGATATAGGTTAGGAAGCCCTTTACATTTGAAGCAATGACACCAGTTTCAAAACAGGTGCAGTTTGGGGTGCCTGGGTGGCTCAGTTGGTTAAGCAACTGCCTTCGGCTCAGGTCATGATCCCGGAGACCCGGGATCGAGTCCCATATCGGGCTCCCTGCTCAGCGGGAAGCCTGCTTCTCCCTCTCTCACTCCCCTTGCTTGTGTTCCCTCTCTGGCTGTGTTTCTCTCTGTCAAATAAATAAAATCTTTAAAAAAAAAAAACAGGTGCAGTTAGTAATCTACTTGACTTTCTACAATAAACTGGCATGACATTCTGCCCTTTATGGTAGATAACAGGTAATACAAGTTATTTATTGGATAAAGACAAAGTTTTTGATAGGCCGAATGTTCACAGAAAACCATCAGGCTTTCCAGAACTACTGAAATGTACCAAGTGACCAATCAGTAGGAGAGTGCATATGAGGGGTGCCACTGTATGACTTGAGAAATGAAATATTTCCTAAACAGACAGAAATTGTGTTTACTTTTTTAAAAGTTCCATGATAAAGGGACCCTCTGTGGCCCCAAAGAAGGCAGTTTTGTCTCATGGACTAAGCACTGAATCTGGGAGTTAGAAGACCTGGGTTCAGACTTAAGTTCTCCCACTTACAAGTTCGGGGAGATTTTGAGAAATTTACTTAACTTCTCTGAGCCTTGGGTTTCTCAATAGGTAATGTGGGAATACTTAGACCTACCTTGCAGAGCTGTTGTGAGATTAGATGAGAATATGAGGCAGTTGTGAGAAAGTATTTACCACAGTCTTAGTCACATGTGAACCTTCTAGAAACCTTTTTGAGCTGTAACAATAACTACAGTTAAATGCAAATTAATCAAATCAGTTATCTTGACCATAAAATATTTAGGAGCTCATTCTTCTCTCATAGTGGGGGAGGGATCTATCTAATTGCTTTTAATAGTAATGGAAGCAATATGCAGCCAATATAACCCAGTGATCTTTTTTTTTGGTCTTAATAAATATTTCCTGAAGTTAACTTCCATATCAGTTGCATTAGATTAATAAAGCACTTTAATTGAGCATAGAAATCTGATTCTGGGGCACCTGGGTGGCTCAGTTGGTTAAGCGACTGCCTTCGGCTCAGGTCATGATCCCAGAGACCCAGGATCGAGCCCCACATCCGGCTCCCTGCTCGGCGGGAAGCCTGCTTCTCCCTCTCTCACTCCCCCT
Source organism: Spilogale gracilis (assembly GCA_004023965.1). Classification (NCBI taxonomy): domain Eukaryota; kingdom Metazoa; phylum Chordata; class Mammalia; order Carnivora; family Mephitidae; genus Spilogale; species Spilogale gracilis. Next base: position 26,677 of record PITA01016171.1, on the reverse strand, counting down.
ACTTGTGTTCCCCCTCTGGCTGTGTTTCTCTCTGTTAAATAAATAAAATCTTAAAAAAAAAAAAAAGAAATCTGATTCTGGTCAACCAACTCAACATGAGAAACATCTCTAGATTTCTAGGACTGTGAAGAACTACAAGTACATAAAAATCATCATCATAATAAGCAAGCTTTGCCAGAAGGATAGGCAGCCTCCCTCAAAGAGTTTGGGAAATCCTGTGATGTCAGAATTCATGGACACAGAATTCCCTGTGACATGGACATAGGAATTCCCTGAGACAGGTTAATCAAAGGCCTTCTCTTCTCTCAGGAAGGGAGCATGTCTTTAGTCACCACCAAACTCTCCCTCTACTCATATTTCTGCTAAGGTGATTAATTCACATGGGGAAAAAAAAACAAAGATTTTTAAGAACACTGACTAAACCACTGGATGTTCTTCTTTTAATACAGAGTATTAAAAATTCAACCCTAAAGCAAAAACTTCTAAAGACATATGCGAATTTGAAACTTTTAATATATTCTTTGGCTCGGGGCTGTTAACTGTTTCTAAATGTGCATGGGCCCTAACTTAGACAAAATTGGATCTCATGTAGAGCAAATGAGGTAACTTTGAGGCCTTTGTTGTTTGCATTTATTGATGGCTAAAGGTAAACTGGTTACTAGGTCAAAAAGGTTTAGCAATCCAGATTTCAGTAAAAACAACAAAATGATGCATGTTGGTAAGCACAAGGTTTAAACATCCTGTTTATTTAAGTAATTAAACTATGGTCAGCATCAGCATAAACTGAGAAAAGTCATCAACATGTTGCTGCCTAGAGATAGCAAAAATAATTTTAAGATCTGTGAAACCTGAAAATTCAAAAAAACTATTTCTTCAAAAGAAAGTGTTCCAGCAGAGTGAGAAGCTCTTAAAATTTAGGAGAGTCACTATATGACCTGGAGGAATTAGGAATCTTGCTTCCAAGTTCTGCCACTTCCTAACTATATGGGCTTCAGGAACTGTAACACTGTTCACGCTGGAGGCAATCCATTCCAATGATCTCACCTTATCGTTGACGGAAGGGAGACCAGAACTGCCCAGTAAGTAGGGAAGGAACTCCCAGTCAAGTTTTCTTCTGCTACTGCATTCACCATGAATGTCATTTTGTCCAGATTCTCCCAAGGACTGTCTATGAACATGCTGAAATATGGTGCTTGATCCTTTTAATGTAAAGGTCGAATTGAAATAAAAATCAAAGTAATAGAATTTCACATTTCTTCAAACACCATTTATCAGTTAGGCTGAGATTAAAACATTTTATCACATAATCCAAGGAGAGTCGGAAAATGCCACACAACCAAGGAGACCATTTCTTTCACAACTTTGGCTAGGTTCTTCCATAATACTCCCCTTTGCAAACACACTAAACAATGCAAAAGCTTTCTCATAAAGCCTCTTAAGGCATCTCCATTCTTCACGTGTTTTTGCTTACAGCTGAGGTATCAGGACTTGGTTGTGTTGGAGGTAGAATTTATGGGCATACGTGTGACCAGATTATCAGGTTTGGTTTCCTTTTCAAGTTTAACAGTTTAAAGGAGGGAGAATCTCCACAATGGAAGAAATAAATGATGTGATGCAGATTAGTTGAATAATATTATTACCATTACTGAAAGTTGAAGCTGAGATAGCTATGCACCTAGTGCTGTGTTAACCTTCTCCGTTTAATGGGATCACAACCTTCCAACCTGACCCCCATCACGTCTGCCGGAATACACTTCCGAGGGGAGACCTGTTAGATTCTGGAGGGGAGGTATCAAGCAAGCAGGGCTCGTGTTAGAGAAGAGGCAAAAGGTGCTGCGGGCAAGAGCTCGCCCAAAGCACTCCACGGGTCCTCCCTCATACTTGTAGCTCTGTTCCTGATGCCGAGCCAGAGGCAACTTGTGCTTCGGTGAGCTTGTGAGTTCCTGATACTCGTTCCCACTTTTGAGTAAAATAAATAAATAAATACATAAGGGCAAGTGGAGAAATGTCCTTAATCTCCCCGCCATGCCCTTCCTTCTCTTGGGATTCTTTCTCCTGGCTTAGGCAAGAGTAGAACATCATGGAGTCCTCCAGTGGGCATGAACGAGGGTGGCTGGAAGGGCCAAATGCCCACTGGAACTAGCTACTCTGGCCCGGCTGCAGTGCCTCTGAGGATGGACATGGCCATACAGAGAAGAGGTGCAGGTTTACCAGGCGTCACCACATATACATTTAAAGTGTATGTTGCACACACACACACAAACACACACACATACAAACACGTAACAATGTACCTCGTCCAGCGGGTGGCGCAGAGTAGCACCTGCTAAGTGTAACCCCCACACCTCAAGGGAGGCATGAAATGCATGCCATTTAGAATGCTGACACACAATTCTCTCATTCTATCAGGTATCATTGAAGATTCCACCTCTTGATTTTTTATTAAATCACTCATTTCAGAACTCTGGGGATTTATAGCACATTAAACAGTGATAAGCAAAAAATGTGAGGCAGAGGTGGTTCTTCCACTGATGAAAAGCTGCTATCAGCAGAAGGAGGACAACCTCTGGGTCAGTTATTGCTACTTATGGAAATGTGGAAATCTGAAAAGATCCCAGTGATTCCTAATGGCGATTTCCTTTTGAATCTATTTAAAATAAAAATGGAAGTTTTATTTAATTAGGCTGCAGGCTCTGTCTGCCTAGTAGCTCACAAGGGTTGTACTTCTGTTTAAGTGCAGAACTGACAGGAAAAATCATCATTTGCTTTCCACAAACAAAATATCCTTTGGGTGTTCAGCAAACTAAGGAAAATTATACCTTATGTTTTGTGTCTCTTTTTTAAGCAAAACCCTAAAAACACTACAGGAAATCATAACAGAGTAATATGCAATATCAAGTTATAACACTGATAATTAAATATTACCTGTTATTTATATACACATGGAGATATACCAAAATTAACCCATACTCAGGAAAGATCAACTAGTAAACAGAATTACAAATGTGTAGTTTAACTAAAAAGGGAACAACATTAAACCTTAAGGCAACATTGGCTGAGTCTTTTCTGATAAAGGAAGTATTACATATTTCAATGACGGATGAATGATTTGTAAGAACAATTAATTAAACACTACAGTAATGTTTTGAAAAAGAACTAGGACTTATTTTAGGGTTCTTGCAATATGAATTTATACTGAAATTTCAATTTTGGATTAGAAAGCACACACAGGAACATAAATCTTGTAGCAGTCTTTCCTCAAGTACAACATGAAGATTCCTGGAAATTATTGTTATTATTGATTAGCACTCTTTGGGCTCCTTTTTCTTTTGTCATTCAGAGTAGTTACTAGAAAATTCTGCTCGTGTTTCAATAACATGTGGTCAGGCTGCAGTTTACCTGAGTGCATCAGTAACCCATCATCATGTTCTGATTTTTACACGCATGTCCTTAATGCTGAGTCCGCTTACCTGGCAGGTTGCCTCCGTCCCCATGCCCCCCCTCCCCCCACAGGTGCTAGCCTAAAATGATGGACGTCTGTCGTGGTGGAAAAAAGCCAAAGTTTGATAAACATATTCCAAAGTATTTTCGTAAACATGTTTGGGGATTTGCTTTTTTTGCAGCTTGCTTTGTTGGATTTTCCTGGTGAAGCCTGGAAATTACCTGTGGTCCTTTAACAAATCTCGGGCTAGATGCTGACGGGACAACTGTATGACACAAAGGACAGATTTTAAGAATTCCAAAAACAGGTTCAAATGAAAATAGCTTTCATGTGGTGCTGAGGAAGCACATGTAGGCACTTCTGCTTCAGGAGGTTTTCATATTTTGATCACAGATCGCTTTTTCCAAGCCACTTCTGGAAATTCCCTCATGCTACAAACCACCTAGTTCACTGGAAACCTTGCTCTCCCAAACATCGTCTGTTGCATTCATCTTTTTCCATAAAATTGAAATTGTCCCCGTTGACGCAGGGATCAAGCTGCTCCTGGAGCTGAGAGCAGTGGGGGTGCCCCCCCGATCAGCGCTGCCGAGTGTGGCCCCACTGGCTTCTATCAGGCACAGCTGCTTGCTCTGCAGAACCAAGCTATCCATCAACAAAATAGACAGAGGAGTGTCAAGTGCAATTTTTCTCCTGGAAATAGTTAACGTGTCTGCCTCTCTCCTTCCAGTTCCTTACTGTGACTGTAATTCAACAAAGGATATATAGTCTTCATAACATTCTAAAGCTACTAGGCTACTGGGAGGTTTTTTTTTTTTTTTTAAATGACTAAACAGTCTCCTTTTTTCTTTCTTTTTCTTTCTTTCTTTCTTTCTTTTTTTTTTTTTTTTTAAGAAAATCTGTGCTAAAAAGGCACTAGATAAAATGAACTTCCTCACTCTTGTTTATGGAACAATTATACATGGTGTTAGATTCTATAATTTAACAAAGGTGACACACATTTGGATAAAATACCTTAATTATTCAGACTCCCCTACTTTCAGTTAAAAAACACACTCGAAGTCAAAGAAATAGCAGGTCACCTTGCCAGAGACCAGCCTGACCTTGAGGCTGTCATCGTTCGCTGCCACCTCAGAGCTCCTGGCCCACAGGGTAAGCAGGGTGGTGGCCGGGACCCAGGGGAGACTCACTGACAGCAACTGTGGGAGCCAAGCCTCCTGGAGACCTGAGTAAATGAGACAAAGGTGAAGTTCTCACAGTTTTGCAGCTTGACCTTCTTGGCTAAGTTGGGGACAATCCCCCGAAGAGACCGCAGGCCCATCCTCTGCTCCTCATACCACACGCTGCCCATGTCTGTGGCCTCCTTCCTGGCCGTAAGGTAAAAAGGGGACTTGGCCTCCATCTGCGTGGGTGGCCGGTGGATATACATGTACTTGTAGAGGAGGCAGTAAGGGCACTGCTTGTGGCCCCTGGAATGCTCATGGTAGATCTTCCCGTGGCATACCCTAGTGGAAGCACTCCGGCTCTCCCGCTTGACGCTGTCTGTCCGGGCAAAATACGGCTGGTTTTGGGGGTCTTTGAGCAGCTCGATGTCACCATACATCAGATCTGCATGTTCCTGCAGAGTCCGCATATTCAGGTACTGGCTGTTGTACTTGACCACCGTGGACAGGAGAGTGATAGGGCTGTCATCCCCTAGACACCCTGCCTGCCACATCTCCTCCTCATCGGAGACAGAGAAGTAGACAATATTGCGAGAACGAGCACCTGCCATCCCTGCCTTACTCAGCACCCACAGCTTCTCCTTGAGTTTCTTGGTGGAAGAACTGAAGGTGCTGCTGGTGATGGAGAAGCCCACACCTGCGTTCTTCAGGATGCGGTCCAGGCCTCGGCGAATGGCGTGCAGTGAGGTGGCTAGGAAGTCGGAGCCGTCACTCTTCTTAACGGTGACGTAAAAATTCTCGAGCAGCTCGTTCAATTTCGCTGCAGGGATCTCCAATGAGACAAACACAGAAGTTACACATTTGAGGACACCCAAAGAGCCAGACCTCTTCCTTCTCCTCATCCTCCCAGGGGCTCTATTGTGGACAGAACATTTTGTGGCTTCTAGAGGGTCGATTCCTAGCCTGATACAGTGAAAGAACTTCAAATGGAAGATCTCAGTTCCATACTTGGAACCACAGTGTTTCAAGCAGCAAAATGGGACATAATAATCAAGACCTTCTCAAAGGATTATTGTAATGCTTAAATAAAGCAGGGGACATGAGAGGGTTTGTAAATAGTGGAGAACACACATACACATATGCATACTAAAACATACCCGTATATACTAATTATAATGATCAGCCTTTGTAACTTTCACTATTCTATTCCTCTCCAGAAAGATTTCTTGCAAATCATTTCCTTCTCTCTCCTTCAGTAATATTCAGCTATTCTCTCTAAAGAATTTGTGAACCAAATTTACAAATTCTAAATCCTCCCAGCATTAATTTCCTCGAAATCTGCCAGACTATTGGGTCCATGGGCACTAAACACAATGCTGTTGACGAAAGACGACGGGTCTGTCCGGGTTGCAGAGCAAGTTCGTGACCTTAATTCTTCACTTGAATGTATATGAACAGGCCCTGAAATATCACTAGCTTAATGACCCATAGGGCTGCAATATCAATACTTTGTCAAAAAATGTGAAAAGCTTAATGACTGCATTGACAATTAGAGAGAGCTCCTCACTTGGATATATTGGGAGAAGGAATCCCAGGCATTAAGAGAGCTTTTTTCTTTAACTTAAAAAAAATATTTTATTTATTCATTTGCTAGAGAGAGAGATCACAAGTAGGCAGAGAGGCAGGCAGAGAGAGAGGAGGAAGCAGACTCCCTGCTGAGCAGAGAGCCTGATGCGGGCCTCCATCTCAGGACCCTGAGATCATGACCTGAGCGGAAGGCAGAGGCTTAAAGCTACTGAGCCACTGGGTAGCCACTGAGTTACCCATGCACCCTTAACTTTTTTAAAAAAAGATTTTATTTATTTTATTTGAGAGAGAGAGAGAAAGTGTGTTCACTCAGGGGGGGTGGGAAGGAGGGAAAGGGCAGAGGGAGAAGCAACTCCCCGCTGTGCAGGGAGCTCAGATCGGGGCTCCATCCCAGGACTCTGGGGTGATGACCTCACCTGAAGGACCCTGGGATGATGACCTGAACTGAGGCAGACGTTTAACTGGCTGAGCCACCCAGGTGCCCTGAGAGCTTTATTTTCAAGAGGGGACTAGAGGGACGTCAGGTGGCTCAGTTGGCTGAAAGGTTGCTTTTGGCTCAGGTCATGATCCCAGGGTCCTGGAACTGAGTCCTACGTGGGGCTCCTTGCTCTAAGATTTGCATCTTACACTCTCAGGTACTGGCAATATTCAATTCTCATTTCCAGCAGAAAAAAATCTAAAGAAAGGATTCTGGTTGGCCCATTCTTTATCCAAACAATTGATCAAGAGGTAGGCCACTGTACTGACGTGATGGCTTCTTCAGTAACCCTGGGGACTGTAGGAGAGGAAGGGCTCCTTAATAAGGGATGCCGAGCAGAAAATCCTACTATCACGGTACTTAAAAATGAAACACAACAACAACAACAACAACAACAACAACAGCCTCTGAGGGGCACCTGGGTGGCTCAGTTAAGTGGCCAACTCTTGATTTCAGCTGAGGTCATGATCTCAGGGTCCTGGGGTCAAGCCCCAAGTCGGGCTCCTCACTCAGTGGGGAATCTGCTTGGGGATTTTCTCTTCCTCCTTCTCCTTTCCTCTCCCAGCTCCTCTCAGTCTCTCTAAAATAAACAAATCTTTTAAAACAACTGTAACAACCACCTCTGATAGCTTCCTGTTGCCCTTAGGATAAATTTCAAACTGTTCACCTTGTAAGCAAGACTTGACAATTTGCTTTCGCTCTCTGGTACATTGTTTGCCAAGAGAGCCACAGTAGCTCCTCCCTTCCCTGTCCCCACACCCCTCTGCAATTAATTGTGCTGCTCCTCCCATCAAAAGGCGGGATCTATTTTCCCACCCTTGGAATCTGGGCAGGCCATGACCAGAGAAGATGGTAGAAGTAACAACATATGAATTCCAAACCAAGGCTTCATAGCGCTGCTTTTATTTGCTTTGGTCTTACAGGTTCTCCCAGGTCTGCTTCCATCATCTCAGTACAAGATGCAGCCAGGTGAGGAAGCCTAGATCAAGCATGGGAACACGTGAAGCAAAATGAGCTGCACCCACACGATGGATACCCCAGGTGAGACCAGTAGAACCATCCAGCTGAGAACAACCCATAGAATTGTGAGCAAATAAAATGAATGTTGCCTTAAGCCACTCAGTATTTGGACAGTTTGTTCGGCAGCAATAGTTAACTGGTGCACGCTCTCTCTCTCTAGCCCGATCTGTGGTCCTTTTTGTACTTTATTTTCCAGCCTCACTGAACTCTGTGCCATTCATAGGAACCACCAGGTCCTCTTAGGTTTCTTTCTTTTTTTTTTTTTAATATTTTATTTATTTGACAGAAACACAGCGAGAGAGGGAACACAAGCAGCGGGAGGGAGAGAGGGAGAAGAAGGCTTCCGCCGAGCAGAGAGCCCGATGTGGGACTCGATCCCGGGTCTCCGGGATCATGACCTGAGCCGAAGGCAGTCGCTTAACCAACTGAGCCACCCAGGCGCCCCTTCTCTTAGGTTTCTAAGTCTTTATGCATGCTACTTCCTATGACCAGAATGCTTTTTCCTCTAAACCGTCTCTATTTGTTAAATCTCTGTTCATTATTTCAGATTTAGCTCAAATTCTACTGTCTACAACAAAGGCTTTTCAGCTTCCCTAAGCAAAGTTCCTCTCTCACGTAGGATCCCACAACACCTAATTTAAATTTTTATTATGGCCCTCTCCATACTGCACAGCCTTTTATCTATTTATGTATGTCTGTCTCTCAACATGGACTGAGAGCTCCCTAAAGGCAAGAACTACATCTTACATGTGACTGGGTAGGTCTTCAACACACAGCAGAAGGTCTGCAGGATGTTAGTGATCCACAATGAATGATACACATACACTAATTCAATGAATTAACCCTGCAGTCAGAAGAATTGAGCTGATTTAAGATGCAGACTATTTTTCTTGATCTACAGAGAATACCACAGGTTTCAAAGTAAAATCACAGCTAAAGCAATTCTGGGAGAAATGTCAAGTCACAAAATTTATGTTGTTTATATACAAGAAACCATTCATTTTGGCCCACATTGGCTGCCTCCTTAGTTTTCTCAGAGTGAGTTTTGGTTGGTGGTTATTTACCACGGTCTTCGATTTGTTGATTTGCTATAAAGACATTGCATGAAACTATTTTTATTCATTAACAACTCTGTATGGATTTACTATGTCAAAATTCACTATGGATTACAAACTGATTTCCTTGAGGTAAAAATGACCAAAAAAGTTAGAGCTTGGTCATGGGGTAGATGACTCCAGAAAGAACAGAATAAGAAAAAGCTGACTCGTATGGCAAAGTCCAAAATTCCAGACCTACACAGTAATCCTTGGCACTTGAAAGAGTTCTGAGACAAATAAAACCCAGAGTTGCTTTCGGGGAATGCCTCAAACCCCTCTGTGGATAATCTTATCAAGGGGGATGAAGAAAGTGGAGAAATGCTTATGAACTGTAAGGACTATTCTAAGAGAAAGAAATGAATAAAATGAATCTTGAGGTCACCTTTGCTGATACCAAAAATGACTTCATTTTTGCCATTAATCAGATTTTACTTTATTCAGAAAGACAGGTGTGGGACTTTAAGCTGCTCTGTTTTCCAGAAGTGAGTCTAAGTCAGTGAGGCAGCAGCCTTGGGGGAGATGGGTCAGTGAGGATCAGATCACACCTGTGAAAAGAACCAGTAGGAAAGATGGAACTCACACAGCAGCTGGAGCTGAGGCCGGCAATGTGCACCCCGCTTGTTTAGATGACGTTTTGAAGTCTGATTTGACCCCTTCCTTTCTCCCTTGAATACACAACTAAATCTAAGGCTCACCAGCTACCCAACCATGACCAAGAGCTGTTACCCACCTTGTCTGCTGCCAGCTATATTTAACTTTATTTTTTTTAAGTCAGCTCCACCCCCAGCGTGGGACTTGAACTCAGGAGATCAAGAGTCACATGCTCTGCCAATTGAGACAGACTGGTGTCCCTTTATCTATCTTAAAGATACAACTGGATTAAAAATATCTTGCATTGAGGGACACCTGGGTGGCTCAGTTGGTTAAGCAACTGCCTTCGGCTCAGGTCATGATCCCCGAGACCCGGGATCAAGTCCCATATCGGGCTCCCTGCTCGGCCGGAAGCCTGCTTCTCCCTCTCTCACTCCCCCTGCTTGTGTTCCCTCTCTTACTGTGTTTCTCGCTGTCAAATAAATTCTTTAAAAAAAAAAAAAAATCTTGCATTGAGACCAAGAAAATGAGATTAAAGAATATGGGCTTTGATACAACAATTCCTTCTTTTAATAAATATTGGCTAATTCTCTAAGACACTGGCTGGCCTCTTTCTTAAGAATTTATTATTAAAAATGTTTAATTTGAGCAGCCCATGTGAACTGATTACAGAAGACTGAAATTTATCTTCTTTCTCATCCATGATTCCTCTAGCTAACACAGGGGAAACTAAGAAATACTGTAAGGACTTATTTAGAAATTCAGGCCGCCATCTTGTTTACTCAGAAAAAACAGCTCCTGGAAAACAAAGGTGAGCCAGGTTGGGGGAGACGCCCAAACAGTTAACCCCCTTAACCTCCCATCCGGGAGATATAGACATGCAAACTAAGAATGGGCAGCCAGTTCCTAGTACTTAGGACCAGGTATACCCTATCAGTTAATCCCCTTACCCTCCAACCCTGACCAAAGGAGATCCCCTGGTAAACCACTCTGGGGATTATGAATTTAACAATATAAATGTATTCATCATCACAGTAGAGTGAAGGAATTAACTCAGGCAAGCTAGTGAGTCGGGTCAGTTCAGGGTGTGGTTTTCCCCTATAATGACCTGGGCCCAGGCCGGTATAATTCTCGAAGCTTGGCATGAAATAAAGCTTTGCTTGACCTTTGCTTTTGTATCAGCCTCGTTCCTTTGACCACGGACCCTATTAATACTAGTTCAGTGATAAGGTACACTCTATGGGACAGATGGAACATTTTCTCCACCTGGAATGCAGAAGTTATCTAAACCTTGGAGAGTGTGGAGAAATTAGGCTCTTTTCGGGGATTCCTGCATGGGAATGTAAAGTCTCTCAGTAATAGACAACTGCAAAGTCTGAAAGACAAGACCCTCAGGGCTAGAAAAGGTTAAGGTCAGTGGGGATGAAGAAATACTGATAGGGATCTATGAGAACAGGTGAATTTTAAAATTATTATTAATAAAGGTGAAATGGTTACATTTTTACTGATTTTTTTCTTACTGTGGTAAAATACATATAACATTTACCATCTTAATGATCTGTAAGTATACAATTCCATGGCTTTAAGTACATTTAAAACATGGGGCACCTGGGTGGCTCAGTTGGTTAAGCGACTGCCTTCGGCTCAGGTCATGATCCTGGAGACCTGGGATCGAGCCCTACATCGGGCTCCCTGCTCGGCGGGAAGCCTGCTTCTCCCTCTCTCAGTCCCTCTGCTTGTGTTCCCTCTCTAGCTGTGTTTCTCTCTGTCAAATAAATAAATAAAATCTTAAAAAAACAAAACAAAACATGGACCAACCCTCCATCACTATTCATTTCTGGAACTTTTGCATCATTCCAAAAGAAACTGTTCTCATTCAACAATAGCTCCATATTTCCTCCTCCTCCAAGCCTCTGGTAACATCTCTCATACCTCCTGTCTTTATGACACTACCTATTCTAGCTATCTTACACAAATGGAATAATACATATTTTTCTTTTGTTTCTGACTTATTTCACTTAGTATGTTTTCTAGGTTCATTTATGTTGTAAACATCAATTAGTACTTCATTTCTCTTCATTGCCAAATAATATTCCATTGTATGGATACACCACATTTTATCTATTCATCTGCTCATGAGTATTTGAGTTGTTTTGGCATATTGTGAATAAAGCTACAACATATATTTATGGATGACTTGTACAGTTACATGTTTTTAATTTTCTGGGTCTATATATAGGAATGGAATTGCTGGGTGAAAGAGTAACTATGTTTAACTTGTGGGGAAATGCAAGACTGTTTCCAAAGCAGCTCTTTCATTTTATATTCCCACCAGAAGTGTAAAGTTCCAGTTATTCACACCTCATCAATACTTATTATCTTTTTTTTTTTAAAGCTTTTTTATTTATTTGACAGAGAGAAACAGAGCCAGAGCGGGAACACAAGCAGGGGGAGTGAGAGAAGGAGAAGCAGGCTTCGTGCCAAGCAGGGAGCCCGATGTGGGACTTGATCTGGGTCTCCGGGATCATGACCTGAGCCAAAGGCAGTTGCTCAACCAACTGAGCCACCCAGGCGCCCCTTTTATTATCTTTTTAAAAAATTATTATTATTGTAGTCTTCCTGTTGGCTATGAAGTAGAATCTCATGTAGTTTAGATTTGCATTTCCCTGAGGTCTAACAAAGTTGACCGTCTTTTCATGTGCTTATCGGCCATTTGTTTATCTTCTTTATAATAACTTGTTTAATATCCTGTCTGCTAATTCTAAGATCTTTGTTAGATCTGGCATGGTTACTTCTTGTCTTTTTGACACTAACCATTCTGACAGGTGTGAAGTGGCATCTCACTGTAGTTATGATTTGCATTTCCCTGATGATTAGTGATGTTAGCACCTTTTCATGCACCCGAGTCTAGCTTTTAAGATTTGTTGGGTGGATTAGAGCAGAGTTCAATCTAGAGCTAACGATTCTCCACATCTGATGTAAGAGCTTTCTCAGTACTTCTCATCTGTTACCTTTCTCTAAGGGATCAAGTTCTATGTAGTTTGTTCCGTCTGAAAACAGAATGTGCTCATATTGTGCATAAGTTTTCTAGTTGTTACAGCAGAAGGGTAATTTTAGACCCTTTTCTCCTTTTCTCCCTAGGGCCACACGTGGAAATTTTTCTTTATTTTTAAGTCTGCTGGATTATTTTGATTACTATGTTGTTGCTTGCTCAATTTATAATTCTTTTCATTTCTATAAATATTTCATACATATTAGTCTATAATATACTATCTGATGTCCCTGGTGTCTAAATCTATTGTTTGTTCTATGCATCTTCATTCCTGGTGGTCTATTTCCTTGAATGGCTGGAGTTTTGGAGGGGTTTTTTTTCTGTTTTTTGTTTTTTTTTTAAGTGATCAAATATTTAGTTGATTTTAAATTTCAAAAAACCTAAGCGCCTACATTTTGGGTGTTTCTCTTCAAAGATTATTAGCATATGGTTCTGTGAGGAGCCAGAACCTAGAATCCAGAACCTCTTTAGGCTCCTTCCAGGGTCCTCTCCTTTTTTTTTTTTCTTAAGATTTTATTTATTTATTTGATAGAGAGAAACACAGCTAGAGAGGGAACACAAGCACGGGGAGTGAGAGAGGGAGAAGCAGGCTTCCTGCCAAGCAGGGAACCCGATGTGGGGCTCGATCCCTGGTCTCCAGGATCATGACCAGAGCCAAAGGCAGTCGCTTAACCAGCTGAGCCACCCAGGTGCTCCAGATTCTGGTTTTATAGTCCACTACGCCTGTATCTGAATCTGCTGCAGGCAAGTTAGTCTATCCCTCCAAATCTTATTCCTCATGTCACTCAGCATAGAAGATGCTTCTCTTCATCCAGTTCTACTGGGATTCTTTTTTTTTTTTTTAAGATTTCATTTATTTATTTACTTATTTGAGACAGAATGAGAGAGAGAGAGAGAGAGCACAAGAGAGAGAGAGCATGAGGGGGGAGGGTCAGAAGGAGAAGCAGACTCCCTCCTGAGCAGGGATTTTGATGCGGGACTCCATCCTGGGATTCCAGGATCATGACCTGAGCTGAAGGCAGTTGCTTAACCAACTGAGCCACCCAGATGCCCCAGTTCTACTGAAATTCCAACTCTCCTTCAAACACTGCTTAATATCAATTCCTTCACTAGTTTCACCAAACTGAAATTAAGTTATCCATCTGAATTTTTTGGCATTTCTCATCTGTACATTAATAAAACACTTATTAAATTCTGCTTTGTACTATGTATATTTTTTTCTTTTGATTTTATGTTCTTTCAAAGTTTTCTCAAGCAAAAAACAACTGTTCTGTGTTCCCCATAATACTTACGAGAATGCCCCAAATTTAGAAGCTGTGAAAGTGGTTGAGAGTAGATGTAAACTCAAGAGTTTCTTACCTTGGTGATATCCGTGTGATCTTTGAGCCCATTGGTCACACACCAGTATCGCCACACATTCAGGGCGTATCTCGTGGCTTTGGTAGTGTTCGGGCTAACTGCACTGGTACACAGATCATTCAAGTCATCATTAATATTAAATACAGGAAATTTGTTGAGCTTAGTAGAATAGGCTAGAAACAAAAACAATAAAAGGCATTAAAATAATTTGCCATTCCCTTCTTTAGAGAATTACATCTTGGGATCATATTAAATAACAGAAGCCTCCTAATAGATAACACTTTAAAAATGAAATGTCTATCAAGTATACATATATTAGAATAAATAAAATAGGGAACAATATTTCTAGCACGGAATCAAAGTGGTAATCTTGCATTTGATGCTTGTATTTTTGCTATATATAGCAAGTGATGCATTAATGCAGGCATTCCAATAACAGAAGGATAAAAATGAATGCAGGAAAACAAAGAATGTTCTGTCTAAAATTTTCACTGGGAAAAAAAGGCATTTATATGAACAATAACAACAACAAAAATAGAAGTAATAAGGGAAGACAAGTTACACATCCTTTTTCTTAACCCTCAGTGTATGCAGAGCTGTTAATTCTCTGTAATATGGTGTTTTATGTGGCATCCCAGACAGCCTTGTATTAAATGGTGTTGGCATATTTCTTTAATTCTTTTCACAAATGAACAAGGAGATATTTAAACCCTGACTCCCCAACCCATCAGCTAGCTTAGAATCAGAATGGAAGGTAAAGCGAGAATAATTTTATAGGAAAGAAGGGAGAACATGCCTGAGGAGCTCACATCTTCTCAGAGAAGAAACAGATTTTAAATTGCAAATGCCAAACTAAGTCAGATGAAAACTGGTCTTCCCTGAAGGTGTCCACTTTAATTGTTGGATACCGAAGAGATAATCAAGCCCATAACCATTAGACCTTTCTTTTTACTCTTTGATCTACCAAATCCAAGCTTGAACTATTTAAATTATTGTCTTTGAATAGAAAACAACAACAACAACAAAGTAGACCACCAATGAAAACAATGCCAACCTTTAGTTTATCTAATGGTTCTGATCCTCTCTGGAATGTTTCTATTCAAACAAGGCAGTGAGAGGCTGAGAAATAGCAAAACAGAAAACTGGTATGATTATCAAGGTGATCTGAAAATTCGTTCCACTTTGCCTAACTCACCTCACCTTCCATTGCCCCCACTGAGGAACTCCCAACCACTAGTTCCACTAGCTTATCCCCAGCATTCACCTGTACCAAAGACACCACACCAACCTTCCCCACCTATAGCCTGAGAAATCTCCCCATGGTCTTTATACCAAAAAGCGTCTTTTCCCCCCCATTTCCAATTTCAAACTTACTTCTACACAAACCGAACTCCCTTATTCTCTCCAGTATGTGTCTAACATTTGCTTTATTATTCCTTAGAACTGTGATGTAATTGTGTCCAGAAGATCTCCATTTTGTTTGTAATAGTCCTTAAGACTGTGTCTTTACCCTTTAAGTTTCCTGCTGAATTGTTAAAAACACACAATCTGGGGCGCCTGGGTGGCTCGGTTGGTTAGGCAACTGCCTTCGGCTCAGGTCATGATCCCGGAGTCCTGGGATCAAGTCCCACATCGGGCTCCCTGCTCGGCGGGAAGCCTGCTTCTCCCTCTCTTATTCCCCTTGCTTGTGTTCCCTCTCTGACTGTTTCTCTCTGTCAAATAAATAAAATCTTAAAAAAAAAAACAATAAAAAAAACAAACAAAAAACCCCACAATCTGCTCCAATAAATGCTTAGAGCAAAAGAGAAACAAACAATGCTAGAAAACCTATCTGGAAGCCACTGTGTCATGTAAGTACATTCTTCTTACCACCCTCATAAACTGAGATAACTCATATTGTTTCTGGGACTTGTTTGATATTAATGAAAGGATTCTAGTATAAAATCTATTATCATTACATCTAGTGTTAATTGAATGCTTATTATATGCCAAGAGTTATCTATAGTCACTAAGCAACTGCGTTGTTATGCTTATTTTACAAATAAGGAAACTGAGCCTCATACATGTAGTACTTCATACATCACTCATCCAATATTTATCAAGGTGTCCTCTCTGTGCCAGGCACAGGGCTGTTCCAAGTCATGGAGTTAGCAAGTGCTGGAGCCAGGGTTTCGACTTGGATCCCACTGACTCTGACCTGACCACACAGCAAAGGAATCATGTACTACATGAAAAAAGTTTCAGTATTGAATACAATTTAGATATTAGCCACTTATAAAAAGTATATTCTGCTCCCCAATATTTACTTGTATTAACCTTCAACGAGGAGAACTAAGTCTGATTTATTTACACAACCATTACAGTTCCATTGTTTTTAACAACCACAAAAAATGATTTATTTGCAACACAGCCCAGTCCTCATTATTTCAGTATAGCACAGGAGTAGAAAAAAGTGACACTGTATGAGTTCAATTATTACATGAAACAATTACATGGCCTTAAATAATTTCATTTTTAACAGAGGACAGAGACTGTACACTGAAAATGGAAAACAAAATCCTAGCACATAGAGAAATGGAAAAAGAATGCTTGTATGCTTACATAATGGGAAATAAATTGTGTGAAAATGATTAAATAACACACATGGGTCTTTTGTTTTTTGTTTGTTTTTAAAGATTTTATTTATTTAGGTGACACAGAGAGAGAGACATTAAGAGAGGGAACACAAGCAGGGGGAGAGGAAGAAGGAAGAAGCAGGCTTCCCGCTGAGCTGGGAATCATGACCCAAGCTGAAGGCAGACACTTAACGACTGAGCCACCCAGGTGCCCCGACACATATGGTTCTATCATAATTACATTTAAAGAGTGAATAAATTTACTTAATAGATTGCTTTTTAAAAATTCTGGTAGAAGCTGTAAAGCTACCGTGCCAAGGAAAATTTTAGGAGGGCTCTATTTATGGAGAAACAAACAAAAGTAAGGGCTTACAACTGAATATAGGAGAAAGAGGGGACTATTAAAAAAAGACTTGCATTTTTCTTCCATTAGAGAACAGGCAAACTTCAAGTACAAAGTTTGCCAGAGCTGGCCATGGGAGCAGGGCTGGACCGTGGGGTTGTGTACTCACTCTAAAGACAGCCAGATCTGAACCACTACCATGATTACCACTTCATGGCTTACAGCATCAATGCTGGCAAGCACAGCAAACAAACTGAGGGAAATCGCTGTGAAAAGCCACCCACAGAGGCAGAGAGAGAAGGGGAATTGCCTCAGGAAACTCCAGGCAGCCCCACTGGACACAGGGAAGGAAAAACAAAAAACAGCTGCAAAAAGCAAAAAATGTCTGAATGCGTGCCTGTCAGGTAACACTTCCCCTTTGTCTGCATTTGAGAGTTCCCAGCTTCCCAGCTTATTTTCAATTTATACACCCTGAAGAGAAGCCTATTTGTGGGGACTTCTTTGTCCACCCATTATAGCTGCCTGAAGTCCACTTGCAAAACCTTGTGCTCAACTATTACCTTCAAGGGTGAGCTGTGTCCAGACATATCAACAAGAGCCTTTAATAATGTCTAAGGAAATCCCTGTAAGCTAGCAGTAATGATAAATCTAGACTTTCATTTTAAATGTGAGCTCGTGGGGGGGGCGGGGGGGCTGGGGGGCTCAGTTGGTTAAGCGATGGACTCTTGGTTTTGGCTGAGGTCATGATCTCAGGGTTGTGAGATCAAGCCCAGTGCTGGCTTCTGCATCAGTGGGGAGTTTGCCTGAAACTCTCTCTCCATCTCTTTTTGCCCTTCTCCCTGCGCTCGCTCTCTCCCAAATAAATAATCTTTAAAAAAAAATTGTGAGCACACAAACAAGCATCACTTGGACCTGCGGAAAACCAACGCATGAAATTACGAAGTTATACAAGTAGAACAACTAATTTCATATTCCCACTCTCCCATAAAATTAATTCAATGGGAAAAAATTCAAACTATCACAAATAAATCATTACATAGATTTAAGAGCATAATTCATCCTTAAAACAAGAACAGCTTTCATTGAAAAAGGAAAAATAGGAGAACAATAACATGGAAATTTAAAAAGACTGACAAAATATAATTTAAAAATACTTAATAGAAGAGCTGAGTATGAGAATGAATATGGGTAAAAGGCAAATTAGTGATATGAAAGGAATTTTCCTGGAAGGGCAAGCAAAGTCATAACAGTTTTTAAATTATGAGGGTGAAGTTAAGAGGCACAGAAGACTGAGGCAGGAAATTCAAAATCTAGCTCATAAGAATTCAAAAGAAAAAATTATGAAAGGATAGAATATAATAAATAGTGAAAGAAATATAAGAAGATTCCCATCAAAGAGTTTTTAATCTTTAGGGAGTTAAGGCTCATGAACTGGTCAAATATACATACTAAAGAAGACATATCTTCTCATATAAGATACATATAAACATATCTTATGAAATTTCCAAGGTCAATGAACAAAAAGAAAATTTGATAATCTTTATCTGTTAAGAGGGAAAAAGTCTTTAACATAGTAATAAGGATCAGATTTCTCATCTACAATACCACAAGCTAAAAAACAATGACTTTCATCTTCTCAGAATTTTAAGGGAAAATGACTATAAAATGAAGAGTTTGATTACCTAGTTAAGGTATCATTTAAGTGCTTGGGCAAAATAAAGATATTTTCAATCATCCAAGAACAAGTTTATAAAAGGAATGAAAACTTAAAAATGATGGCAGAAGGACTTCCACTTAGGGCTATAATGGAGTAGCTGGTATTCTATTTTTCCTGCTGAGAACAAGGCTAGATAAAAAGCACTGGAAAACAAAAGTAACTGGAAGTCAAGGAGCAAAAATCCTGGAGAGATGGAAAATGCACAGAAGTGAGTCGTACACTGATCACCATGCTTTCCTCTTCAATCATTTGAAGAGTTGCAGTGAAGGTCATAGAGCCCAAACAGAAACAAGCAGTCTGAAGTCTCCATTAGCAATCTCAGGGAAACAAGTATACAAATATTCAAGTACAGGGCTAAGAAGCAGCCAGTACTTGAGAGTTTGGACATCTTGGAGAAAGGGAACCATGGAAAAGTGAGCAACATTTTGCATGCAATTTTCCTTCCAGGAATTGCTGATTCCTAAGCTAAACATGCAGAAGCAAGATGCAGAGAAACCAAATAGAAAGGAGAAATCACTAAGAGGAAGCTGCATGGCAGTGAAGAGTCAGAAACATTAAAGAGGGCCTTCTGAGGAGGAGAAGACTTGGAACAATACAGGCTTTCATTTGAGACCCAGGAAGGGCTTAACTCTAAGAATAAGAACTGGAAAAACAGACGGTCCCTGACTTATGATGGTTCGACTTATGATTTTTCAACTGTACAATGATGTGAAACTGATAGAAATTCAGTAGAAATCATAGTTCGAGGGGCGCCTGGGTGGCTCAGTTGGTTAAGCGACTGCCTTCGGCTCAGGTCATGATCCCAGAGACCCGGGATCGAGCCCCACATCGGGCTCCCTGCTCGGCGGGAAACCTGCTTCTCCTTCTCTCATTCCCCCTGCTTGTGTTCCCTCTCTGGCTGTGTTTCTCTCTGTCAAATAAATAAAAAAAATCTTAAAAAAAAAAAAAAAGAAATCACAGTTCGAAATCTGAATTTTGATCTTTTCCTGGGCTAGGTACTATGTGGCAGGATGGTCTCTTGTGACGCTGGGCAGAGACAGCCACAACTCCCGAGCAAACTCGTGATCACAAAGGTAAACCACCAGAGACTCCTAACTGTTCTGTACCCACATGACCGTTCTGTTTCTCATTTTCAGTACAATATTCAATAAAGTATGTGAGATATTCAACACTTTATTATAAAATAGGCTTTGTGTTAGATGATTTTGCCCAACTATAGGCTAACATCAGTATTCTGAGCACATGTAAGGTAGGCCATGCTGAGATGTTCAGTAGGTTAGGCATAGTAAATGCATTTTCTACCTAAAACATTTTAACTTTGAATGGGTTTACCAAGATATAACCCCACTGTAAGTCAAGAAAGATCTGTAGAACAGTCTCAACTGGATTAAGGTGATCTGCCTACCTTATTTGCTAGCTAGCAGAAATTTAAATCCTGTCTGGAGGAAGGATAACATCTTCAAGTTTTCATACACAGTGGCTAGAATTGAATAACAAGTTAACAGGCATACTATAAAATAAGACCAAGTGAATGAAAAACAAGAGAAAAATCAGTCAACATGATTATCCAGATTACTGAACTTGTCAGACATGGATGTGAACTTTAAAATAATTTTAGTATGTTCAAGGAAATAAGGAGAAGTGGATATCTGTTCTCCTGGAGTATGTGAGGGCTTAGAGTGTGAGGGCTTAGAGTGAGGCATGAAGTCTGCCCAGCAAGGGGTATAGACTGGGGTAAGAAATATGTTTCAGTGGGAGGCAACAGAGCCCAAACTCAGAGAGAACAACAAACATCCCAAGTAGAGGTAGTCAGGTATGTAGTGTGATTGCCTGAGCAGGGTAAGGATGACACCCACACAGCAGTGGGACTTATGAGAAGCCCTATGTGAAAAGTCAGAGTCTTACCAGAGTGAATAGGGTTTCCCTGCATGGGAGTGGCCTGTTGACAGGTATTATAGCTCAAGAAGTGTGATGAGGGCTTCCATGTGGAAGGGCTTCCCAGCATGGGATGTCAGAGCTTGAGGGGAGTGAGAGAGTGGAGAACGGCCCAGTGCAGAGTGTTATAAGTTGAGTAGATAAAAGACAAGGAGAAAATCTTAAAAGAAACTGGAGTAAAAGTGCAAATTAACGTTCAAAGGAGCAACAACAGATTGATTTTCAACTGATGTGATGGAAGCCAGAAGACAGATGATTATCTTTAACATGCTGAAAGAAAATCGCTACAAGTGCTCAAACTAAGCAAAGCATCTTTCAAAAATAAAGGTGAAATACAGGGCAAGTTGAACAAAATAATGAATGTATTTGTTATCAGCAGTCAAGTATTAAGTGATAATAAAGGGAGTTTTTCAGGCAAAAGAAATGATCCAGGATGGAAACACACTGACACAGCAAAAAATAAAGAATACTGGAAAGACTGAATATGTAGGTGAATCTAAATGAACACAGCTGTTCAAAACAATACTAATGGTGTCTTGTGGGGCTTTAAATGCACATAGAATTAATATTCATTACTATAGCACAAAAGGTATAACTGGAGCTAGTTTTGAAAGGTCTTTGCATTATCCAGAAAATGATGAAAACACTAATTTAACGTAGACTTTAACAGTGC
Organism: Spilogale gracilis; assembly: GCA_004023965.1. NCBI lineage: Eukaryota > Metazoa > Chordata > Mammalia > Carnivora > Mephitidae > Spilogale > Spilogale gracilis. Next base: position 5,608 of record PITA01016171.1, on the reverse strand, counting down.
AAGGATGCATATTTTAATCTCCATGGTAACCACTACAAAAATATTGAAAGAATGTATAAGTTCATAGAAGAGGAAAATGGAATAAAAAAAGACTTGTTTAATTAAAAATAAGACACAAAGAATTGATGGGACAAAGTAAAAATGTAAGATTATAGACTTAAACCTAAATGTATAAATTATTCCAGAATAAATAGTCCAATTAAAAGGTAAGTGATGTCAGGGTGCCTGGGTGGCTCAGACGTTGGGCTCCACGCTCACTGGGGAGTCTGCTTGAGATTCACTCTCTCTGTGCCCTTCCCTGTTCATGCTTCCTCTCAAATAAATAAATCTTAAAAAAAAGAAAAAAAAAGGTAAGTGATGTCAGCCTGGATAAGAAATAAAACTCAGGGGGCGCCTGGGTGGCTCAGTTGGTTAAGCAACTGCCTTCGGCTCAAGTCATGATCCCGGAGACCCGGGATTGAGCCCCACATCGGGCTCCCTGCTTGGTGGGAAGCCTGCTTCTCCCTCTCTCACTCCCCCTGCTTGTGTTCCCTCTCTGGCTGTGTTTCTCTCTGTCAAATGAATAAAATCTTTAAAAAAAAAAAAAAAAGAAAGAAAACTCAGTTACATGCTCCTTACACATAGGAATAAATAGAGTAGAAAAGTTGAGGGCAAAATGATGAAAAAAAGGTACACTATGTAAACAGTAAAGAAAAGAATGCTGGTATAGCTATACACCAGACAAAACTGACTTTAAGGCAAGATGTATTATAAAATAAAGAGAAATGTTTTAAAATTCAACAGAAAGATATAATAATCCTAAATTTCTAATCATATAGCTTCAAAATATAGAGATATTTTGTAAGAATTTTAAAAAGAAATAAGCAAAACTACAACTAATATTTTAATACATCCTTTTCTATAACTGACAAAGTACACACAGAAAATAGTATGGATATAGAAGACTGAAACAATACAAATATCAAACTATACTTAATTGATACACAAAGAACAACATATCTAATGACTGCAGAAGATACATTCTTTTCAAAGATACATGGCCCTTTTACCAAAACAGAAATGCTAGGACATAAAGAAACCTCAACATCCAAAGGATTAAATCATTCAGAATATCAGAATTAAAATATAAATCAATTACAAGAAGATAACTTTTAACCACTAAGCAATAATATGCTTCTAAATAAACCCATGATGAAGGGGGAAAAACCAACGGGAATTAGAAAACATTCAGGGGCACCTGAGTGGTTCAGTGGTTTAAGCATCTGCCTTTGGCTCAGATCATGATCCTGCCTTTGGCTCAGATCATGATCCCAGGATCCTGGGATCCAGTCCTGCATCAGCCTCCTTGCGCAGGCTTCTCCCTCTTGCTTTATCCCTCCTCCTTGCTCATGCTCTCTCTTCTCTCTCAAATAAACAAATAAAATATTTTTTAAAAAAGAAAACAGGGCACCTGGGTGGCTCAGCCTCTGCCTTCAGCTCAGGTCATGATCTCAGGGTCCTGGGATGAAGGCCCATATCAGGCTTTCTGCTCAGCGGGGAGCCTGCTTCCTCCTCTCTCTCTGCCTGTCTCTCTGCCTGCTTGTGAACTCTCTCTCTGTGTCAAATAAATAAATAAAATATTTTTTAAAAAAAGAAAAAAGAAAACATTTCAAACCAAATGATAATAATAATATATATGTAAAAGTTGGGGGGAGGCACTTATTGCAGTATCTATAGAGAAAATTATAGCACTGAATCCAGAGATCAGGAAAGAAAGGTTGAACATCAACTGAACCAGGAAATGATAAAAAGAACAAAATATATACTCAAAAGAGTAGAAAGGAGGAAATTACACTTAACAGAAGTCAAATGCAATAGGAAATTTATATTTAAAAAAGATGGATTTGAAAATAACAAAATTAATTAATTGGTAAGAAAAATAAGAGAAGGCACAAATTGCAATACAAAGAATGAAACAGGGGTTATCACTACAGATCCTACAGATAGTAAAAAGATACTACGAACAACTTGATGCCAATAAATTTGAAAATTTAGATAAAATGGTTAATACATAGGAAAGCCATAACTTACTAAAACTAAAGAAGAAATATAAAATTTCAATAGTCTTACATCCATTAAAGAAACTGAATCTGTAACTTACAATATCACCAAAAAAAACAAAACCAAAACAAACAAAAAAACCCCTCCAGGTTGAGATGGATTTCACCAACAAATTCTTTTAACATGTAATGCCAAACTAAAAACTCTGTTAGTGAATAGAAAAGGAAAGAATAATACCCATTTTCTTTTTTAGGGCAGCATAACTTTTCTATAAAAAAAAATAAGATGATCCCGGAGTCCCAGATTGAGCCCCACATCAGGCTCCCTGCTCGGCGGGAAGCCTGCTTCTCCCTCTCTCACTCCCCCTGCTTGTGTTCCCTCTCAAGCTGTGTTTCTCTCTGTCAAATAAATAAATAAAATCTTAAAAAAAAATAAGACAAGAGCAATACAATAAAAGAAAGTTACAAGCCAACACAGCTCAAAAACAGACATAAAAATCCTTAACATAATATGAGCAAATTGAATGCTTACCTCACACCACAAATAAATTCCAAAAGGATCATAACCTAAATGTGAATGGTAAAACAATAAAGCTTGCAGAGAAAGCTGCAATATTACTACCTGAAGAGTAAAAGATTGATAAATAGAATTTCTTTAAAATTAAAGAGACACTTATTAAAATGCACCATTTAGAGGGTGCAAAGGTAAGCCAAACAGTGACAGAATATCTGAAGATATCTGAAGTGATATCAGAGATATCTGAAGGCATATATCTAAAAAATGAATTAGAAGGCAGTCAGACCAAATAAAAATGAGCAAACTTGAATGGGCACTGTATAAAATAAGAAATATCATTAATTTTTCAGGAAACATAAATTAAAACCCATCCACCAAAATGTCTAAAATAAAAACAAAATCTGCAAATATCAAGCACTGATGAGGAGGTGGAACCATAGGAACACTCCTAATCAGCTGCTAAGAACATCAATTTGCACGCCCACTTTGGAAACTAATTGGTAGTATCTACTAAAGTTGAACATACAAATACTCTATGATCCAGCCATGCTCCACCTGAGTACATACCCAACAGAAGCATGTACATGTTTACTGAAAGGTATGTAATATGAATGTTCAAGAAAGTACAGTTAATAATAGAAAGCCCCGAGCTGGAAATACTCCTATGTTCATAAACAACATAATGCATAAGAAATTGTAAAATATTTATACAATATATTGTTATACAATAATGACAAGAAATGGACTACTGGAATCAACTAACATGAAAAATATGGATGAACCCACAAACACAATGTTAAACAAAAGAGGCCAGACACAACAGAGTGAGTTGAGATGGCCCACTTATATAATTCAAAAACAGATAAAATGACTCCATCTTGAAATAACAAAGTGGTTGCCTGAGGGAGGGAACTAAGGGAGGGCATAGAAGGGAAGTTTCTGGGTTTCAGGTAATGTTCTATGTCTTCCTCTAGGTGGTGTTTTCAGCAAAATGCTTGCTTTAGAAAAATAAAACCAAGCTGTACATTATTTGTGGCCTTTTATGTCTGTAAATTCAGTAAGAAAACTTTCAAAAAATTCTTTAATTATAAGATTATTTATTTGTTTTACAAAGAGAGCACAAACGAAGGGAAGAGCAGAAGGAGAGGGAGAATCTCAAGCTGACTCCACAATGAGTGCAGAACCCAACTCAGGGCTTGATCTCAAGACCCTGAGATGATGACCTGAGCTGCAACCAAGAGTCAGATGCTTACTTGACTGAGCCAGCAAGGCACCCCTCAAAAATTCTTAAAATTAAAAATGTATATATAAACTTAATAAAAGAAGAGTTATATCATGTACCTGGATGGAAAGGCTCAATATTAAAAGGATGTTTAATTTCTTCAAGCCATCATTAATGTGGTGTAATTCTAATTAAAATCCCTCTTTTTATAGTTTGTTATTTGTCAGGTTTATCTGGGAGAGTAAATGCATAAGAAAAGGAAGGCAATTTTGAAAAGAATATTTAGGAGGCTTTGCCCTGAAAGATATAAACATGCAATGTGATACTGCAATAATTTAAAGTTTAAGTTCTGGAAAAGAAAGAGAGAAATAGATCAGTGCAACAGAAGAAAGTCCAGAAAAGGCCTCTGTAAATATGCAAATTGAGTATATAATAAAGGCTCCAATTCAAATTACTGGGGAAAGGATGGACTCTTCAGTAAATGTTTTTAGATAATAAGCTATTGAGTTGGAAAAAGAAAAACAAAAGCATATTTAGATTCCTATTTCATATCACACCACACATTTCCAAATAGATCTTTTTCAAAAGGCTGTTTCCATAAAGAAGACAATCTTCATGAGTTGGGGAGTAAGAAAAACTTTTCTCAGCATGATACAACCCAGAGCTATAAAAAAGATTAACAAATCAAATGACATAAAAATTCAAAAGTTCTGCATTGAATAAATTTTAAAAGACAAGAAAGAGACCTGGAGAAAATACTTGTAACATATAAAGTGACAAAGTACATATGAAAATATCCTTTAAATCAATTGGAAAAAGATTACTCACTAGAATATGGGCACAGGATGTGACAGGCAATTATTCACAGAAAAAAAAATAATAAAAGCCTTAATAATAAGATACTATAATCAAAAGAAGATGTATTTCATTTAACACACTGGCAAAAATATAAAAAGGTCCATATCGAAGTATTGGCTAGGATGGGGGAACTTGCACTAGTTTAGAAAAAATATCTGGAAGGATACATATCACATTGGTTGGTATGGACCTGTAAGCTTTTCAATATGAATATACTATTTTTTAAAGTTATAATAATAAGTAGGGTTTTGGAAATGTATATGTAGGAAAAATAAATATTTTTTTTATTTGGCCCAGGAATTCCTCTTATAGAAATTCATGCTAAACATTTAATCATAGATACATACAAAATACATAACTAAGGACCTTTTTTAAAGATTTTATTTATTTATTTATTTATTTATTATTTATTTATTTGACAGAGAGACATAGTGAGAGAGGGAAAACAAGCAGGGGGAGTGAGAGAGGGAGAAAAGCAAGCTTCCCGCTGAGCAGGAAGCCCGATTGTGGGGCTCGATCCCAGGATCCTGGGATGATGACCTGAGCCAAAGGCAGATGCTTAATGAATGAGCCACCTACGTACCCCTTAAGGATGTTCTTGAAGGCAAATTTATAAAGTGAAAAATTGGACACAAATCTAATCGAACAAACACCATAAAATGGATTCTGATACTACTATGCAATGGAAAACTATGTAACTACGTAATAATCATACTTTCAAAGGCTAAACATCTTTTGCAAATGTACAAAACAGTAAAAGCAGCTTGACCACAATTTTTGAAGGACATGTATGCATATGAGTTGTAAAATAAAACACCAAAATATTAGTTGAATTGTTTTTATGGGTAGTAAAATTCCTGTGATTTTTATTTCCTCTTTTATTATATTTATTAGTATCAAATTTTCACAATGAATATTTATTTTTGCCTTAACACTTCAAAAGCATTATAAATTTTAATAAAGAAAATGCAG